>JARYGA010027839.1:0-164926 GCA_030545235.1 Helianthus tuberosus
CCAAAACAAACCACCAAAATTGTCTTGTTTAAACCAATTGTCAAATGTTTATGTAAAAACCATGTCTATTGTCAAATGTAAATCATGTAATGTGTAAACAAATGTCATGTACGACAAGTAAAACAAGTGACTACTTAAACCATATGTAAAATGCACAAAACAATGCAATTGAATAACTCAAAAGTTATGTTTTGTAAAATAATGCATGCTTTACTGATACAAACATCTATGCGGTATTGTGAAAATGCATCAATTCAAGCCTTGAGACTGTGGTGACAAACCCTTAAAAAAATTAAAGGTTTATCTAAATTATGTGTATCGAATTCGGTCATTCCTTCCATCCAAACATACCTAGGATTTCAGGAACGGGAGTTGTCAATTCCTATGGTACCACTACCTACTAACAAACGGCGTGATCAATGTTAATGAATGTATTTTTGTCCCATTTAAACAAATCAAATGTCATACCAAAATGTAAGCATGTTTTATGAAAATAATGTACTAAGTATGTAACAAATGAACATACATAGCATGAAATGTAATGTAAAACAATGTACTAAGTATGCACTAAATGGACATACATAGCATGAAATGTAATGTAAAACAATGTACTAAATATGCACTAAATGGACATACATAGCATGAAATGTAATGTAAAACAATGTACTAAGTATGCACTAAATGGACATACATAGCAAAAACATAATGAAATCATGTACTATACGTGTACTAATGAACATAGCAAGTATGATATAAAAACATGGAAAGCACGAAAGTAACAAGTAGGCACATGTGTTCACCCCAAAATGTTTGAAAAACAGTAAAAGAAGGGACTATGTACTCACTTGAGGGTGCTTAGAAGTCTTGAATAACAACCAAGCAAAGCTAGAGGGATCACGGAATCAAACGACACCTAATATAGATAACTATGTTAATAAACGGACCTAAATCGGAAGATCGGATAGAACGAGGTTTCGTAAACCAAATGAGTATAGGAACTCATGTAATATGGTTTAACAAAGCCTACATACTAAAACGAAACCTATCCTGAGTGCTTATGACCCATTAGGATCCGTTTAGGTAGCTTACGCTATATTAACGTGTCGTTCGCGTAAAACGCGTTCGGAACGCCTAACTAGTCCTATGACAAGTATTATATGCCTTAACATGTCTAATAATGTTACCTAATCAGCTTAGATGTAAAAATTTAGGTTACATATGCTTAAAATGAATTTATGCGTAAAAAGGGCATTTTGGTCATTTTCCTAAGGCATATAATTATCTATCATACAACTAACTAAACGAAGTGACCATAAGGTATAACCTCGGAAGGTTATTCCCTATACAACTATGGTCACTAAACATGCTTGATCGGATCCTAAAGATCGACCAAACGGGTCAGGTTCGAAAGTCTAAGCTGTCGCAACCCCCGATCCCTAATCCCCGGGAACGGGCGCCCGCGAGCCAGTTTCGGTGGTATCTGGTATTTGTCTAATTTGGCAGCGGAATTTTCATCAGGACCGTAGTTAGGAAATATTAGATCAGAGTAAAATACCACATTTTCATAATATTAAACACATGAGATAAAACCCAAGTTTGCAGTACACACATTTTCATAGGAATAAATCCTATTTTGTTTAATAAAAACATCTATTTTATTTTAGGTAACTTTATTGCCACTTTTCCAAGCCTTCAGTGCTGTCCAGCTGGCTTCTATTTGGCTTTCACAGTTTGTTACCTGAAACGCGTTTAAAACATTTTGTTAGTGGAAAATACTGGTGAGTGAATCCCAGTTTAATCAAGTTTTAATAAAAACCATTGTACAGTATTGAGGGCGATCTCGCAATTATATTTGTTTCCAAGTCATATTGAGGGCGATCTCGCAATTATATCAAGTTTTAATAAAAACCATAATCAAGTTTTATCACCCGTGGTACTGTCAGACCCGACTTGTGGAAATGTTACCCCTCCAGTAACAAATTTTGTATACAAAACCCCAACATACCCACGATAATTGTATCCTTACAAATACTCAATAACTTTTTAATATATAATTAATCGTATGAGGTTTTGTAAAAACAGTTAACAAAAAGTTTACAAAAAGCGGATCAAGTCACATTGCTGTCTTAGATTATCCTTTAGGGTTTCCTGAGAATTATCTATAATTTACATAAAAGCACACGTGTTAGTATAATAACCCATTTTAACATTAGTAATACCCTCCCTGAGACGGCATTCCAACGACTACGTCGGGCAGAACCGAGACAGCCGTTACGGAACCCTAGATAAATCGGGCAGAGTATCTAATACGTATCCAGGGGTTATGATACTTACAACGGAGCAGAACTTTGTTATTTAGGGGGGTATTATACCCGTGTATAATGCCTACACTTCAGTTTTGAGATTAAGAAAAGAAATTTGAACGAATTCGACTGAAGACCCAATGCCTTCTTATATAGGGGCTGAGTTCGACTTTTACGCGGCCCGCGTAAAGAGAGACAAGGGCCTACGCGACCCGCGTCAACTCTGGTCAAAGGGGTAGCTGATCCGGGTCATCGACTTGGTTTGTCGGGTGTTGGGCCACGTGGCCGCACCGGGCTGCGCCACATTCTTGATCTCTAGCGGCCCGCGTAAGGGTTAAGGGGTGCCTTACGCGGCCCTCCTAAACCCCAAAATCATTATTTTTAATTAATTTTAATAATATTTAAGGTATTCGGGGTCCGTTTTCACGTATGGGGTGTATTTTGGGACATATTGGGATATTTTAAAATATATTTTGGTGTCGGAAAATTTATGAGGGTGTCGATTTTAGGGTTGTTATATCCTCCCCACCTTGTTTTAGAGCTCGTCCTCGAGATCTACTGGAACAAGTGCGGATATTTCCTTTGCATTTCTGATTCCAGCTCCCATGTGTACTCAGGTCCTCTTTTGGAGTCCCACTTTACTTTGACCAGAATTAGTCTCTTGTGTTTGAGATTCTTAACCTTCCTGTCTTCAATCTGTAGAGGTCTTTGTACAAACTTGAGTTGTTCATTAACCTCTATATCCTTAAGAGGCACTACTAGTGATTCATCTGCTAAGCATTTCTTGAGATTAGATACATGAAATACATCATGTATTCCTGCCATTTCCTCTGGCAATTATAGCTGATAGGCTACAGGTCCTATTTTTCTAATAATCTCAAAAGTTCCAATATACCTGGGACTTAGCTTTCATCTTTTGATGAATCTTACTACTCCTTTCCAAGGAGAGACTTTTAACAATACTTTGTCTCCTACTTGAAATTCCAAGGGTTTTCATCGGTTATCAGCATAGCTTTTCTGTCGATCACGTGCTGCTTTTAATTGTTCTTTGACTTGAATAATCTTGTCGGTTGTCTCTTGCACTATCTCAGGTGCAGATAGTTGTTTTTCCCCAATTTCTGCCCAACAGACTGGGGTTCGGCACTTTCGTCCATAAAGTGCTTCGAATGGTGCAGCGTTGATACTTGTGTGATAACTATTATTATAAGAATATTCTATTAAAGGTAAGTGATCGTCCCAATTACCTCCGAAATCAATTACACAAGCTCTAAGCATGTCCTCCATTGTCTGAATTGTTCTTTCGCTTTGTCCGTCCGTTTGAGGATGATAAGCTGTGCTCAGATTTAACTTGGTTCCCATTGCTTTTTGGAAACTCCTCCAAAAATGAGAGGTAAAACGGCTATCCCTATCAGAAACAATTGATAAAGGTATTCCATGTAAAGAAACTATTTCATTTACATATAATTTAGCTAGCTGTTCCATACTGAAAGTTTCCTTCATTGGTAGGAAATGAGCTGACTTGGTTAGCCTATCTACAATCACCCAGATTGTATCATTACCTTTTCTTGTTTTGGGTAATTTGGTAACAAAATCCATTGTTATTAATTCCTTTTTCTACACTGGCATTTCTAACTGTTGTAACAAACCTGAGGGTTTCTGATGTTCAGCTTTAACTTGTGAACAATTTAAACATTTAGAAACATAGGTTGGTATGTCCTTTTTCATTCCTATCCACCAAAATTCTTTCTTAAATCTTGGTACATCTTATCATTTCCAGGATGCATTGTATATTTAGATTTATGGGCTTCTTCTAATATATGATGACGTAGGTTTCCTAATTCAGGTATCCTCATTCTCTTCTTATGGAATCTTCAAATTCCATCTGTTCCATGTTCTAATTCCTTAATCATACCTTTTAATTTTTTAGTATCATCCTTGATTACTGATTCTTGTGCTTTTCTAATTTGATCATTTAAATTTACTTATAGATTTAATTTAAGAGAACGTACTCTTTTTGGCTTTTCATGATATTTTCGACTTAAAGCATCAGCAACTACATTTGCCTTTCCTGCATGATACTGGATATCACAATCATAATCACTAAGCAATTCCATCCAACGTCTTTGTCTCATATTTAACTCTTTTTGCCCGAAAACATACCTTAAACTCTTATGATCAGATAATATGGTAAACTTACTACCATATAGGTACTGTCTCCAAATCTTAAGGGCAAAAATTATAGCTCCTAGTTCTAGATCATGGGTTGAATAATTCTCTTCATGATTCTTAAGTTGTCTAGAGGCGTAAGCTATAACCTTTTGATGTTGCATTAACACACATCCATAACCTAATTTAGAAGCGTCACAATAAATTACAAAATCTTCAGTTCCTTCTGGTAATGCTAATATGGGTGCATGGGTTAATCTTTGCTTAAGAATCCTAAATGCTTCTTCTTGTTTTGGTCCCCATTCAAACTTAACGGATTTACAGGTTAACTTAGTTAAAGAAATGGCTATTCTAGAAAAATCTCGAATAAATCTTCTATAATAACCGGCCAATCCTAAGAAACTTCTAACCTCGGTTGGTGACTCAGGTGTTTTCCATTTGGTTATTGCCTCGATTTTGGTTGGATCCACATGAATTCCTTCATGGTTCACTAAGTGTCCAAGAAACTGTATCTATTCTAACCAAAATTCACACTTTGAAAACTTATGTCACACCCCGATATTTCCACGTATTACCGGTGGGCCCGGTGGGGAGTATAGCGACGTAGTTGATATCATCATAGTCAAACAACACAAATTATAAATGCACAGCGGAAGCAAAAGGTATGAATCACATTACAAACCGAATAAATAGTAATATCAAAGTATTACAACGGACTGTAAAAGTATTACAATGCATTTCTTACCAAATCGCATTACCCCTTTCCAGGGTGATACCTTAAGTAGTACCTTGTCACCTACCTCGAACTTCAGAGGTTTACGCCTTAAGTCCACGTAGCTTTTCTTCCTATCCCTGGCAGCTTTGAGACGATCGCGTATTTGCACAATCTTATCTGTCGTCTCCCAGACTATTTCAGGTCCTGTTAGTTGGACATCTCCAACTTCCGCCCAACAAACGGGCGTTCTGCACTTTCTACCGTACAAAGCCTCGAAGGGCGCAACCTTAATGCTTATATGATAGCTATTGTTATAAGAGAACTCGATTAATGGCAGGTGGTTATCCCAACTACCACCTAAGTCAATCACACATGCACGAAGCATGTCTTCCAAAGTTTGGATTGTACGCTCACTTTGCCCGTCCGTCTGAGGATGGTAAGCCGTACTAAAATTTAAGTGCGTGCCCAAAGATTGTTGGAAACTTTTCCAAAAATGCGATGTGTGATGCGTGTGAAGTGTTATATATATTAGGTGTATATTTTAAGCCCTTTAACACTTTTTAGCCAAGTTTTAAATTTATAAAACACGATATTTACTAACACTAAACCCACATATGGGCAAGTGCACCCATCGTGAGCGTAGTATAGTGTTGGTAAGATACCGAGGTCGTCCAAGGACACAAGAGCTTTTAGTACCGGTTTATCCTCAACGTCTAATCAAATCAAAAAGTTTAGAAAAATGTTGTAAACTAAGAAAATAAAAACTAACTAAAATGCTGAAAAATAAAAATAAAAATAAAAACAGATAGACAAGATGAATCACTTGGTTCCGACTCGTGTATAGTGTAACCTTTGATTATTTCCGCACTTTTGCACTTATTTAAGAGATTATCTTAGTTATTGTAGTAGGCCCCTCTTTTGAAGGTGACGTTACCCTCAACCCAGTAGTTTGAGTCAGCAAGGATACAATCCTAAAGGGTCGGATTATTGAAAGATAATTAATTAAGTTATTAATGCAAATTATGGTAGGCCCCTCTTTTGGAGGTGACGTTACCCTCGACTAAGTAGTCTGAGTCAGCAGGGATACAGTCCTAAATAGCCGGGTTATAGTATTAATAGTAGTTAACTTATGAGGGGATCAAAGAGTTTGGACCCCCGCCATCCAATACCGTTAAGTATTGAAGGAGGTCCTACTAAATTTGACCCAGGTCCATTGCAGGACCTCTAAACGCTGAACAATGGCAAGACTCTTACCAAACCGTTCCCTTAACCCCCGACCAGGTAGCCAACATACCTCCATATAGACCGTGGAGATATGAATGGTGAAAATCTTTTATTTTATATAGACAGTAAAATAATGTCAAGACACCACGGACAAACGATAAAGAAGAATCACCTTCAACATAAGAAACTAGTTATTAAAGTCATTAATACAAAACCAAGTAAAAAGTGTGAAAAGATTAGAAATAAAAAGTATTACACTAGACACTTGTCTTCACCAAGTGATGTAAGAGACTTAGGCAAACATGGCCTTGATTGTCAAGAACTCTTACGATCAATCTTGGATCCCCAGATGACTCACACACTCTATGATGGACAATGGATGATGGTGGTGGATGATGGTGTTATGGTGGTGGTGGGTGAAGTGTGAGAGAGGTGGTGTGCCAAGGGATGGTTTGAGCTTGAGCCAAGCACTCCTATTTATAGGTTGAACAGAAGCTCGGGCACGGCCCCGTGTCCAGTGGGCACGGCCCCGTGTCCACATCCTTCTCTTTCTTCATTTAATGCAGCTTGTCTTATTAGTTGACCATGCCTCCGTGTCCGCTGAGCACGACCCCATGTGCAGAAGAATCTTTGTACTATGAAGATTTGCCTGGATTGTGCGAATCTTATAGTTGACCACGGCCCCGTGTCCGCTGAGCACGGCCCCGTGGTGGGCAATAGAAGCTTCTACCACTTTGTCTTTTCTGCTGACACTTGGGCACACCCCCGTGCTGGCTGAGCACGGGGCGTGTTCAGTCTTCTGTCTTCTTGTTTTGCTTGGGAAGATGCTGTCGTGGGGTCGGGCATGTCACGTTTGTTCATTTTCTTGTATTTATGTTAGATTTTGATGTCTTTTTGCTTCTTTTGTTAATTTGAGCTCATTTAATCCTGAAAATACAAAAGGAAGACAAAAGCACACTTTTTCCAACATTAGTACTAAAAAAAGGGTTAGTTTTATGCCACAATTGATGTAATTTATATGTTGCATTTTGCACACATCAAATACCCCCACACTTGGATCTTTGCTTGTCCTCAAGCAAAACTCTTTATAATGTGGCTTTACACTCCCAAATGGAATGGGTAGAGAAGAAGGTTTTTGGGCTTGTCATAGAGTGTCGGGATTTCCAAGATTCTTTATTTAGTTTTATTTTTATTTATTTATAATCCTATTCGTCATGATTTATTTAAAACTTTTCATAAGATAAATTACTTATTAGGGCATAACATGCCTCTTTAAAATTCTATTCATATACAAGTTCACATACCTCACGGGGATCACTCAACACTCGGCCGAAAATGTATTTTAGTGAATCACTCGAGAGCAGCATGGAACTTACTCCTACCATAGGCTTGCCAAGCAATCAATCCTCCTCCTTTTTAACTTATATACCTTTGTAAATATCAAGAGGACTTTTTGGGTGAAGGGTTAGGCTTGGGTTAAAGGTAGGTGGTTGGGTTAGTGGTTAGTGGTTAGTAGAAAAAGGGCGAAAAAGCGTAACAAGCGTCGGTTTTTGTAAGACTTTTTATTTTTGTAACTTTTATTTTGATGAAGCTATTATTCAAACAAAGTTATTTTTGATGAACTTGTTTGTTTATTTTCTTTTGCTTCATCATCAACACAAAAAAAAATTATATATTATTATTTATTTATTTATTTTTTTTGAAAAGTCATACAAAGAACCGAGCTAGTTACTAGAACAAAGGGTTAAAAATGAAAAAAGGTTTTGGTGGGTGAAAGGGTGTTTGGTTTTGGTTATGAAATGAAAAGGTTTAGGCTCAAAGGGGCTAACTAGGGGGATTTTGGGTAGGTGGTAAAAAAAAGAAAAATAATGGTGTAGAAATAAAAAGGGTTAGTCCTAATGCCTCCATCATTTACTTACTCGGGTTTAAGTTGGTAAGGACCGGGAATGTATCGTCATGGCAAGTTCTAGAGTCGTAAGAACCAAGCGGCTATTCACACAAGAAACGAAAAATGAGCATTTAATTTAAAGATATGTATTTGTATGCTCAATAAAGGCTCAAAACTCACTTTTTGTGGGAAAGGGTTTATAATGTGATCAAGTATATAATCAAATTTTAATTTAACTTGTCATGCCTTTTCATAATTTTCTTATGTTGGTTCTTTTTATCACGACGCTATCGGTTGTAAATTTGTAAAAATATAACCTTTTTAGAATTTGAAATTCCCAAGTTAAACCTAGACAAGTAAAAAAAATGAAAATTTTTGAAAAAAATTTGGGGTGATTAGCGGTTCCAATAGAGTTTTGTGTAAGGCTTGTATTTAGGACTTGCAAGATTCAAGGTTTTAGCATCCCCCCACACTTAAATTACACATTGTCCTCAATGTGTCCCAAAAATAAGGTTTTAGGTTGATTGAATGTGTAAAAAGGTGTTAAAAGAAAAAATTTATGTTACTGGTTGCCTGGACACGGCCCCGTGTTGGGTGGACACGACCCCGTGGTCAGGTGCCAGTAATGAAAACTTACAGAAGGTGGACACAGGGGCGTGTTGGATGGGCACGTCCCCGTGTCTGTCAAAGTCTGCAGAATTAAAACAAACAGCAGGTTCAGGGGAGTGGACACGGGGGCGTGTCGGCTGGACACGGCCCCGTGTGGACAATCTGCAAGGTTAAAAAATAGGTTTCTTTCTTCGGTTTTCCTGTCCCGGCTTCAGTAGTACTAATGCTTAGTACTCTAAGCCTCGTATGTACCTGCTTAATCAATAAACACCATACCACACCATAGCAAACATCCTATTTTTACCACGTTCAACATCCATATCAACAAAGTTAAAAGAAACATAAATGCAGAAAATAAAAGAAGTTAAGGAAAGTAAATTGTTCAACACTTGGCACGCAGGCCTTAAATTGTTCAAGATCAGAAAAGATTAACCTGGGGAATCACCAACCAACTGCTTCTTCCTCCGCTCCTCCCGCCTAATCCATGTCCTCGTCTTCATCATCATCATCCCCACCATGGCCAGCCATGTACTCCCTGATATTTCCAATATCATCTTGGATATCGGATATGTTTCTCTCGATCGCCCCAACCCGGTTGTACGTGTTGCTTGCCATATTATAGGTGTTCCTGGTGCACATGAGGTTTTCCTGCAACAAATCATGTAAACTTTGAAAGTTAGGAAAACCGCCTCCTGAGGAGGATGATTGGCCTGGATCACCATGGGGCTGGTATTGGTACTGATGATGTTGTGGAGCGTGGAGGACAAGTGCTTCTTACGGGTTCCATGCATGACCTTGCATCCTTTGAAAGCTTACCGTCCCGTCTTCAGCCTCATAAATTAGGTTCATCGAGCGGCAGATGTGTATATCTACCCTACCCGACCATGGGCTCCTTTCGAATGACCTAGGTATGCGGGTGAAGTGCCTGAAGAGATGGTACACCCATCCCCCAAAGAAGATAGGGGTCGGTGCACTAGCAAGACGGTTATGATGCATGTTTCGGAGCATGAGGAACGGAACATCGAGGGGCCTGCGGTTATGGATGCAGTGGAGGACAACCAAATCTCTTAACCCAATGACACCACCGCTGTCGTGTCTTTGACTAAGAGAGTAGCCGAGGAGCCTATGGATGTATCTGTAAAGCGGATCCCTCAACTTCGTGCTCTTAGTGCTGCTCGGATTGTAATACCCTTCACCAATCTGAGCCCACGCGGCTTGGCGATCGTTTTCACCTATCTCTCGCATCCCTCCAGTATTTTCCACGTTACCTGCATCTTCTTCTGCATACAACCCGACAATCGACCCAAATTGTGCCATAGAGATCGAAAACTTAGTTCCGCCACATCGGATTGCTACCCCATCATTGTCGAATGGGTCGCACCTTGAGTTGAACGTGAAGGTGCTATAGAATTCCAAAGTGCATTCGTGGACGGAACGGAGTCGAGTTGTTAAAGCGACTCTTAGTGGTCCTGTGACAAGGTTGTTGAAGCGGTCGAGTTGGTTCACCAATGTTAACAAATCCATGCATGCTTGCCTTGGGTATTCCTCCGGCCTTGTCTGAAGTACTTCGTATCTAGCCCTCTCATCGAGCTCATTTGCGTTAAATCTTGTGAACTTCCTTGCCATCTGAAAGAATACACCAAAAGTTAGCATGAAACATTAGCATTTTCGGACAAAACTGCTAACAGTGGGCTGGACACGACCCCGTGTTCAGCGGACACGGCCCCGTGTCCAGGCGTCTGTTACACCAAAATTCCATTTTTCGACCCGGTTTCAAAAACTTGAAAATTTTTGGTCCAATAGGCGCGATTTTCCCCGAAATTGAAACCCCAAGCGCTGTTTTTTCCCAAAATAACCCGTTTACCCTATCAATTTTATCTTTTTCGGTTCAAAAACAAGGGTTTGGGGTTTTTATGCGAAATCGGGGGAATCTATGAACAATACGAGTGGATTTACTTCCCTTAACACTATTCTAACTAAATGCAAACAGATCTAAACAAAAATTTGAGGTTCGATCCGGATGAACTTCAAGAACCCTAGATTTTTCCCCAAATTTTTGGCGTTTTAACTACATGCAAGTAACTAATCTAACTACTAATGATGTAAGAATCATACCTTGACGTTGTTAGAACAAAAGGAGACGTCGAAAATCTACGGAAAATCGCCTGGAACCAGAGCTTTTTCGGGGAAACGGGGTGTGTGGAATGTTGTAACTGTTATGAAAAAGGGGATATATCCCGAATGCAGTGCGGACACGGCCCCGTGCCGAGCAAAGTTTTGAAAAATTTGTTTTTTTTTAGTGCTCGTGTGAGTGCCCTTGTTTCCCATAAACTTTGGTTAGAAAACTTACCGCTTTAGATGTCGTCCCAATCGTTCGTAACTTACCAGGTATGATGATGATGTTTTCATTCTTCAATCGTTTGAAGCGAGATCTCCTCCTCTTCATCCTCAATGAATCCTTGATAGAGTTTCAGCCGTTGGCCATTGACTTTGAATGGAGGCCCATTTCGAGATTTAATTTCTACTGCACCGTGTGGGAAAATATAGGTGATGGAAAAAGGTCCTGACCACCTAGACTTTAATTTACCAGGAAACAATCGAAGTCGTGAATTAAACAAAAGAACTAGATCTCCTACTCGAAATTCATTAGGTTTAATATGTTTGTCATGCAAATTTTTCATTCTTTCCTTATAAATTTTGGAGTTTGAGTATGCATAATTCCTAAGTTCGTCTAATTCATTTAATTGACAAAATCGATTTTTACCAGCAAATTCTAAATCTAAGTTTACATTTTTGATTGCCCAATAGGCTTTGTGTGCAATTTCTACTGGCAAGTGACAACTTTTTCTATAGACTAGCTTATATGGGGTTGTACCTATTGTTGTTTTATAAGCAGTTCGAAAAGCCCACAAAGCATCATCTAATTTATCTGCCCATTCCTTTTTATTTAACCCTACGGTTTTTTCGAGTATTCGTTTTAAACCTCTATTAGTCACTTCGGCTTGTCCGTTTGTTTGAGGGTGATATGCTGTTGAGACCCGGTGATAGACCCCATATCTTGTTAAAAAATTTTCAAGTTGATGGTTGCAAAAATGGGTACCTCTATCACTTATTAATGCTTTAGGTGTGCCAAAACGAGAGAATAATTTCTTCAGAAATCTTATCACGACTCTTCCATCATTCGTTGGAAGTGCCTCGACCTCGGCCCATTTAGACAAGTAGTCTACTGCCACAAGTATATATTTGTTTCCTTTCGACGGTGGGAAAGGTCCCATAAAGTCGAGTCCCCACACATCAAAAATTTCACAAACAAGAATGCCATTTTGTGGCATTTCGTTTTTGGAAGAAATATTACCTGTTCTTTGGCAAGCATCACATGTTTTGACAAGACTTTGGGCGTCTTTGTAAATGGTTGGCCAATAAAATCTTGAATCAAATACCTTTCGTGCGGTACTAGCGGCACCATGATGCCCTCCGTATGGACCTTCATGACAATGGCGGAGAATTCTTCGTGCTTCGCTACCATGTACGCATCGTCGGACGAGTTGGTCGGCACACATTTTGAAAAGATATGGATCTTCCCAAAAATAGTGTTTCACATTGGCAAAGAATTTTTTTCTTTGATGATGTGGCCAACCTTTTGCGACTATACCGCTAGCTAGGTAGTTAGCATAGTCGGCCTACCATGGTTCTTCCTTATATTCCACCATTTCCAGGGACTCAGTCGGGAATTTTTCTTTGATTTGCTCGTCCCTGGTTGCCTCCAAAGCTGGGTCTTCCAAGCGCGAAAGATGATCTGCTGCGGTATTTTCTGCTCCTCTTTTATCTTTGATTTCAATATCAAATTCTTGGAGGAGTAGAATCCACCAAATCAAACGTGGTTTTGCGTCCTGCTTTTTGAAGAGATATCGAATGGCTGCATGATCTGTATAGACTATAGTTTTAGAAAGAACAAGATAAGAACGAAATTTATCAAAAGCAAATACCACAGCTAGTAATTCTTTTTCAATTGTGTAATTTTCTTGTGCATCATTTAGTGTTTTACTAGCATAATAAATTGGGTGGAAATGCTTTTCTTTTCTTTATCCCAAGACAGCTCCAACTGCAAAGTCACTAGCATCACACATGATTTCGATAGGAAATTTCCAATCAGGCGCTATCATGATAGGTGCATTGACTAACATTTCCTTTAGGGTTAGAAATGCTTGATTGCAATCCTCGTCAAAGATGAAAGGGGCATCTTTTTCAAGTAATTTTGTTAGAGGCCTTGAGATTTTAGAAAAGTCTTTGATAAACCGCCTATAAAATCTGGCATGCCCTAGGAAACTTCTGATAGCTCTTACGGAGGATGGAGGTGGTAATCTAGAAATGGTATCTATTTTGGCTCGATCCACCTCCATTCCTTCGCTTGAGATTTTGTGACCGAGTACTATTCCCTCAGTTACCATGAAATGACATTTTTCCCAATTAAGGGCGAGGTTAGTTTCATCACATCGGGATAGCATTCGTTCAAGGTTATCGAGGCATTGGTCGTATGAATCCCCAAAGATAGAAAAGTCGTCCATGAAGACTTCCATTTTCTTTTCTATCATGTCGTGGAAAATGGCCACCATGCAACGTTGGAATGTTGCGAGGGCATTACATAGACCAAACGGCATGCGTCGATAAGCAAAAGTTCCATAGGGACATGTGAAAGTTGTCTTTTCTTGGTCTTCGGGTGCTATCGGGATTTGAAAGTAACCTGAAAAACCATCCAAGAAACAATAAAATTTATGACCGGATAATCTTTCTAACATTTGATCAATGAAGGGTAAAGGAAAGTGATCTTTTCTTGTTGCTTCATTTAATCGTCTATAATCTGTACATACTCTCCATCCTGTGATGGTTCTCGTGGGTATTAATTCATTTTTTATCGTTAGTTATCACCGTCATACCTCCTTTCTTTGGAACTACTTGGACGGGACTTACCCAAGGGCTATCGGAGATAGGATAGATAAGTCCGGCGTCAAGTAATTTGATGACTTCGTTTTTAACCACTTCTTGAACATTTGGATTTACTCGTCGTTGTGGTTGTATTACTGATTTGTAGTCATCATTCATTAAAATTTTGTGCGTACACATGGAAGGGCTAATTCCTTTTATGTCTACAAGTTTCCAAGCGATCGCATTTTTATGTTTTTTCAAAAGACTAATTAATTTTTCTTTTTCTAAGCTATCTAATTTAGACGAAATAATTACAGGTAAATTACCATCTTTGTCTAGAAAAGCATATTCCAAACCTTTTGGAAGTTCTTTGAGCTCAAGTGGTGGGTCTTTAGGAGACTCCTTATTTGGTTGCTCATTTTGATCAAGAACTTTAAAAGTTTGTTCTTTGGCGACCTCTTCTTCAACAAAGTGGTCAATCTTTTCACTTGTATCGGGTGGTTCATCTTCATCTTCAATTAGGGGGTCATTATTGCCGAATGGATATTTCATTGACCGTTCAAGATCGACACTTCTTTTAAATGCCCCTAATTGAAGAGGTAGATTGTTGAACTTCTGGTTTTTCAAAGCTTCGTGAGTTTTTACAAATGGTCGTCCCAACACTAGAGGAGCGTCATCGAGGATGACAAAGTCGGTCGGGATTACCATTTGATTTGTTTGAACCAATACATCCTCAACTATACCGATTGATTTTATTACTTTCCGATTGGATAGAAAAATGGGTATTTGAAGTGGAGAAAAATCACTAATACTTAATTTTTCGAAAATGTAGTTAGGCATTATGTTAACACAAAGATCTTTATCGATTGTGACATTACTAATAAACGAATTTTGAAAGAAACATGGAACCGGTGTAATGTTAATTTCAAATGGGTCTTCTTTTATTAGCGAGGTTTGATCATTAGTTAACTTAACACTTACCGTTTCGTCAATTTTAGTGTTAGTGTTTAACTCTTTTAAAAACTTAGCATGAGTGGGTACTAAACAATGATTTTCGAAAGAAGGTGACAAGAGATTTATTTCTTCAAAATTAGACTCTTCTTGAATTTTAACGTTGTCGGACTCACCTTTTTCGTTGTTTAACTCATGTGTCGGTTTTTCACTTATTTGTTCTTCCATTTTTACACTTTCAGTTATCTCTTCCTTTTTTAATTCTTCTCTTGCGCGGGACTCCTCTTCCCTTGCGCGAGATTCTTTTATATAGCGATCGATAACTCTAAGGTGTTCTAATATCCTATCGGTCACTTCGGTTATAGAAAAAGAATCGGGATTTTCAAAGCTTGAATCCGGTTGTTCGATCCTTTGTTCCTCATAATGCCCATATGAAGTAGATGGTTCACACCACTGTTCTTCATTGTAAGCATATGATGGATAAGGGTCGTAATTTTGTTCTTCATAATACTCATATAAGGTGGGTTGTTCACGCCATGGTTCCTCATAATAAGCATATGAAGGTGGTGGCTCATATCTTGGTTCCTCAAAGTATGAGTATGAAGGCTCATACCTTGGTTCATCAAAATATGAGTATGAGGGAGGAGGTTCATACCTTTGGTCTTCATAGGATGTGTATGAAGTTGATGGCTCGTACCTGGGTTCCTCATAGTAGGTGTATGAATTGGATGGTTGATATGAGTGACAATATTGAACCGAGTGCGGGTTACTACAATTAGTGCAATAATTACTCCTATAATCATCCTCCTCATAGGTGTAGTTGTAACCTCCTGAGTATTGATCCATAAGAATCACTCAGCAGACCACAACCAAGTCTCGAGATCAGAAAACAAAAATAAAAACAGAAACAGAGGCTGGACACGGCCCCGTGTTCAGTGGACACGGCCCCGTGTACAGAATCTGTATCTGGGCGTTTTAATTAAATTCACTGATTTCGTTGAGCACGGGGCATGTTCAGTGAGCACGGCCCGTGTTCAAGCTACTGTTACTGGGTGTTTTTATGAAAACGTGCAGCACGGCCCCGTGTTCAAGTTACTGTAAATGCAAAACTAAACTAAAATGCAGAAAAATGTGCGCGCGTTCTAAAAAGGTTTTGAAAAACTGATTAGGCCGTCGATTTTAAGCTTTCTTAAAATCCTTGTGTCCCCGGCAGCGGCGCCAGAAACTTGATGCGTGTGAAGTGTTATATATATTAGGTGTATATTTCAAGCCCTTTAACACTTTTTAGCCAAGTTTTCAATTTATAAAACACGATATTTACTAACACTAAACACACATATGGGCAAGTGCACCCATCGTGAGCGTAGTATAGTGTTGGTAAGATACCGAGGTCGTCCAAGGACACAAGAGCTTTTAGTACCGGTTTATCCTCAACGTCTAATCAAATCAAAAAGTTTAGAAAAATGTTGTAAACTAAGAAAATAAAAAATAACTAAAATGCTGAAAAATAAAAATAAAAATAAAAACAGATAGACAAGATGAATCACTTGGTTCCGACTCGTGTACAGTGTAACCTTTGATTATTTCCGCACTTTTGCACTTATTTAAGAGATTATCTTAGTTATTGTAGTAGGCCCCTCTTTTGAAGGTGACGTTACCCTCAACCCAGTAGTTTGAGTCAGCAAGGATACAATCCTAAAGGGTCGGATTATTGAAAGATAATTAATTAAGTTATTAATGCAAATTATGGTAGGCCCCTCTTTTGGAGGTGACGTTACCCTCGACTAAGTAGTCTGAGTCAGCAGGGATACAGTCCTAAATAGCCGGGTTATAGTATTAATAGTAGTTAACTTATGAGGGGATCAAAGAGTTTGGACCCCCGCCATCCAATACAGTTAAGTATTGAAGGGGGTCCTACTAAATTTGACCCAGGTCCATAGCAGGACCTCTAAACGCTGAACAATGGCAAGACTCTTACCAAACCGTTCCCTTAACCCCCGACCAGGTAGCCAACATACCTCCATATAGTCCGTGGAGTGAACACGGCCCGTGTTCAAGTTACTGTAAATGCAAAACTAAACTAAAATGCAGAAAAATGTGCGTGCGTTTTAAAAAGGTTTTGAAAAACTGATTAGGCCGTCGATTTTAAGCTTTCTTAAAATCCTTGTGTCCCCGGCAGCGGCGCCAAAAACTTGATGCGTGTGAAGTGTTATATATATTAGGTGTATATTTTAAGCCCTTTAACACTTTTTAGCCAAGTTTTCAATTTATAAAACACGGTATTTACTAACACTAAACACACATATGGGCAAGTGCACCCATCGTGAGCGTAGTATAGTGTTGGTAAGATACCGAGGTCGTCTAAGGACACAAGAGCTTTTAGTACCGGTTTATCCTCAACGTCTAATCAAATCAAAAAGTTTAGAAAAATGTTGTAAACTAAGAAAATAAAAACTAACTAAAATGCTGAAAAATAAAAATAAAAATAAAAACAGATAGACAAGATGAATCACTTGGTTCCGACTCGTGTATAGTGTAACCTTTGAATATTTCCGCACTTTTGCACTTATTTAAGAGATTATCTTAGTTATTGTAGTAGGCCCTTCTTTTGAAGGTAACGTTACCCTCAACCCAGTAGTTTGAGTCAGCAAGGATACAATCCTAAAGGGTCGGATTATTGAAAGATAATTAATTAAGTTATTAATGCAAATTATGGTAGGCCCCTCTTTTGGAGGTGACGTTACCCTAGACTAAGTAGTCTGAGTCAGCAGGGATACAGTCCTAAATAGCCGGGTTATAGTATTAATAGTAGTTAACTTATGAGGGGATCAAAGAGTTTGGACCCCCGCCATCCAATACAGTTAAGTATTGAAGGGGGTCCTACTAAATTTTACCCAGGTCCATTGCAGGACCTCTAAACGCTGAACAATGGCAAGACTCTTACCAAACCGTTCCCTTAACCCCCGACCACGTAGCCAACATACCTCCATATAGACCGTGGAGATATGAATGGTGAAAATCTTTTATTTTATATAGACAGTAAAATAATGTCAAGACACCACGGACAAACGATAAGGAAGAATCACCTTCAACATAAGAAACTAGTTATTAAAGTCATTAATACAAAACCAAGTAAAAAGTGCGAAAAGATTAGAAATAAAAAGTATTACACTAGACACTTGTCTTCACCAAGTGATGTAAGAGACTTAGGAAAACATGGCCTTGATTGTCAAGAACTCTTACGATCAATCTTGGATCCCGAGATGACTCACACACTCTATGATAGACAATGGATGATGGTGGTGGATGATGGTGTTATGGTGGTGGTGGGTGGTGGGTGAAGTGTGAGAGAGGTGGTGTGCCAAGGGATGGTTTGAGCTTGAGCCAAGCACTCCTATTTATAGGCTGAACAGAAGCTCGGGCACGGCCCCGTGTCCACATCCTTCTCTTTCTTCATTTAATGCAGCTTGTCTTATTAGTTGACCACGCCCCCGTGTCCGCTGAGCACGACCCCGTGTGCAGAAGAATCTTTGTACTATGAAGATTTGCCTGGATTGTGCGAATCTTATAGTTGACCACGGCCCCGTGTCCGCTGAGCACGGCCCCGTGGTGGGCAATAGAAGCTTCTACCACTTTGTCTTTTCTGCTGACACTTGGGCACGCCCCCGTGCTGGCTGAGCACGGGGCGTGTTCAGTCTTCTGTCTTCTTGTTTTGCTTGGGAAGATGCTGTCGTGGGGTCGGGCATGTCACGTTTGTTCCTTTTCTTGTATTTATGTTAGATTTTGACGTCTTTTTGCTTCTTTTGTTAATTTGAGCTCATTTAATCCTGAAAATACAAAAGGAAGACAAAAGCACACTTTTTCCAACATTAGTAGTAAAAAAAGGGTTAGTTTTATGCCACAATTGATGTAATTTATATGTTGCATTTTGCACACATCAATGTGTATCTAGTATCTCTGTCAGAGATAATAGACACTGGTACGCCATGCAGAGATACAATATTATCTACGTACAATTGGGCTAACATGTCGGAGCTATAGGTCTCCTTAATGGGTAGGAAATGTGCTGACTTAGTCAGTCTATCTACTATCACCCATATAGTATCATTTCCTTTCTTTGTCTTTGGCAACTTGGTGATGAAATCCATTGTCACCATTTCCCACTTGCACGTGGGAAGTTCAGGCTGTTGTAGCAAACCTGACGGCTTCTGATGTTCAGCTTTGACTTGCGCACACGTCAAACATTTAGCTACATAGGCAGTTCTTCAAGCCTATCCACCAAAAATTTGCTTTTAGATCCTGGTACATCTTGTCAGCTCCAGGATGAACGGAGTAATGGAGGATAACATCCCGAAGTCCTCCATAAACTGGAACCCATATTCATCCATTTAACCTTAGAATTCCGTCCTTGCCATAGGATAACTGTTCTTCAGTTACTCCTAGCTTTTCATCAGGATAGTTAGCTTCTAGCACAGCTTCCTTCTGCGCAGCTAACAACCTTTCATTCAAACTATTCTTTATCTCAATGCTCTAGGCATTGATTCTTATAGGCTTCACTCTTTCCTTTCGACTTAAGGCATCGGCGACTACATTCGCCTTGCCAGGATGGTATCTTATCTCACAATCATAATCATTCAAAGTTTCCATCCAACGTCGCTGCCTCATCTTTAAGTCCTTCTGATTGAACAGATGTTGAAGGATCTTGTGATCAGAATATATCACACACTTAGTTCCATACAAGTAGTGCCTCCAAAGTTTTAGTGCAAATACAACGACACCCAACTCTAAGTCATGGGTGGTGTAGTTCTTTTCATGCACCTTTAACTGTCGAGAAGCATAGGCAATAACCTTGCCTTTCTGCGTAAGCACACATCCCATACCGGTGTGTGATGCATCACAGTATACCACGAATTCTTCAATCCCTTCAGGCAATGTCAACACTGGTGCATTGCTTAGCTTCTGCTTAAGGATATCAAAGGATTCTTGTTGCTTCGGTCCCCAGTCGAACTTAATATTCTTCCTAGTCAAAGAAGTTAGGGGTGCAACAATCCTTGAAAAATTTTCAATAAAACGCCTGTAATATCCTGCCAACCCTAAGAAGCTGCGAATATCTGTGGGCGTCTTCGGCTTTTGCCAAGTCATGACAGCTTCAACCTTAGCGGGATCTACCTGGATTCCGCGTTCACTAACCACATGTCCAAGAAATTGGACTTCACGAAGCCAAAATTCACACTTAGAGAATTTGGCGTAGAGCTTTTCTCGATGAAGCAGTTTCAGAATGCAATGGAGGTGCTTCTCATGGTCAGCTTGACTTTTTGAGTAAATAAGAATATCATCGATGAAGACGATGACAAATTTATCCATGTAAGGCTTTCATACGCGGTTCATGAGATCCATGAATGCGGCTGGTGCATTAGTGAGTCCAAAAGGCATCACTAAGAACTCGTAATGACCATAATGAGTCCTAAATGCAGTCTTATGTACATCTTCATCTTTGACCTTCAGTTGATGATATCCTGACCTTATGTCGATCTTGGAAAAGTAACTTTCTCCTTGAAGCTGATCGAACAAGTCATCGATCCTAGGCAATGGATACCTATTCTTGATAGTAACTTTGTTAAGTTCGCGATAATCGATGCATAGACGCATCAATCCATCCTTCTTCTTGACAAACAAGATTGGTGCTCCCCATGGAGATGAACTGGGTCTAATAAAACATTTTGCCAACAAATCATCTAATTGGGTTCTCAATTCCTTCATCTCTGTTGGTGCCAACCTATAAGGTGCTCTTACGACAGGTGCTGCTCCAGGAATAATGTCAATCCTGAACTCCACTTGCCTATCTGGGGGTAAACTAGGTAGTTCTTCAGGGAATACTCCTAGATATTCAGAGATAATAGGTATGTCTTCGATCTTAGGCTTAGGTTCATCAATAGTTACTTGCGCCATGTAGATAACACAACCCTTCGTCAAACACCTTGATGCCTTGAGCATGGACACTTGCTCAGGCATTCCGTACTTAGTATCTCCTTGGATTGTCAAAGGCTCGCCATGATGAGTTCTGACAATCACTTGCTTCTTAGCACAAACGATATGGGCTTGGTTGCGAGACAACCAATCCATGCCTATCACTATATCGAAACCAGCTAACTTCAAAGGAAGTAAGGATAACGGAAAAGAGTGGTTCCTAATGGATATGAAACATCCATCTAACACAGTTGAGGCGGTTTCTAAGGTACCATCAGCTAATTCCACCTCATATTTCACACTTAGGGTTTTAACAGGTAAATTCAGCAACTTACAAAACTTATTATCTACAAATGACTTATCTGCCCCTGAATCAAACAATACCCTCACATAAACATCATTTATAAGAAAGGTACCTGTTATCACGTTATCATCCTGCACTGCCTCCTTAGCATCCATTCTGAAGACCCTAGCATTGGTCTTTTTACCTTCTTCTGGTTTCTTGGCATATTTTGGGCAGTTCGACTTAATGTGCCCTTTCTCGTTGCAGTTGTAGCAGGTCGCATCCTTCAAATTTTTGCAATCCAAGGTCTTGTGTTCCTTGGACTTGCATATCCCACATGCAAAAGTCCTTGATTGTGTCTGCGAGTTCGACTCCAACCTATACTTTCCAAAGTGATGTTTCCGACAAACTTTGCATCTGGGTTTCTCACCCGACTGTTGGTTACCTTTGTTGAACCCTGAACTCTTCTTGTTCTCATGGGTCCCCTTGTGTTTCTTGTCTGAACAACGTGAGTTATCATCCTCACGCTTTCTCTTACCTTCTTCAGAATTCTTTAGCGATTTCAACCTAACCGCATCTAAGGTAAGAGACAAGGATAGATCAGCTGCTGATCTAAAAGTAGCAGGTCTTGAAGCCTTAACACTGGCTTTGATTTCTGGGGTTAAACCCCCAATGAAGCGAGCAATCCTTTTGGGTTCTGGTGTCACAAGGTAAGGAACCAATCTGGACATCGTGTTGAAGCTTGTAAGATAAGCTTGGCAATCTAGGTTTTTCATAACCAACGATAAGAAATCTGACTCAATTCTTTCAACCTCATGCTTAGGGCAGTAATTCTCCTTAATGAGAGCAACAAACTGATCCCATGTCAGATTGTAGAGTGGGATCTTTCCAGCTGCTTGAATGAGAGACTTCCACCATGCTAATGCCTCTCCCTTGAATGATTGGGATACATACTTCACTACATCCCTTTCAGCACAACCGCTGATATCGACCACGGTGTCCATTTCATCTAACCAAGTCATACAATCAATTGCCCCCATCTCCCTAGTGAAATCCCTGGGTTTGCAGGAAACAAAGTACTTATAAGTACAGGACTTGGTACGTGGTTTATCATCAAATACTATCCTCTTGGATGGAGCACTATTTTGGTTTGAGGAATGTCGATCATCATCTTTCTTTGGCTCATCTTCCTTAGAGGGCGGCTTGCTGTGAGCCTCTGAATGAGTCTTAGGCTTGGAATGCGGTGCGGATCGGGTCCTACTTCGAGTCCCGCTAGATTCATTATACTGTCTATTAATGCTTGCAGTTCTGCACCCGCTATGTTAATTCGGGTGTTATCATGATCCTCCCTTGGGTGACTGTTGATGTCATCCGAGTCAGCCATGTAGTTTAAACTGTTACATAAGATATTGACAATAATTTATTTGGGAGTTTATTATGGAATTGTCTTCAATTCATTAACCATGGTAAACACAGACCAGATTTGGTTAATTTGTTAAATCATATTTATTTAGGATTTTTATTATAACTTATCCTAATTATAAAACAATAACAGTATTATTAATGGCACAAAAGCCTAGTCACAAGGACATTCTAAATCATAAGCCATGGTTTCAGAGAATTAAGGCATTAAGGTTTGAACATAGTTCTTTACCTTTTTCTGACAGGGAGTCGTAGACTACAATTGTCTTTTGTCTTATTTGACATTTATTATGGCCCGTAGGCACTACATCACCAATGGATGTTTAATATGTGATCATCTTAATTGATGATTTAAACCCATGATTTATAGATCATCAGGTTAGGATAGGAATCTTTTGAAGAATCCTATTATAAGAATGACGTGTGTGATTTTAACGAATCACATCTGCCAGGAGCGTCAACATGTTTTCAGATGTTAACAGTGATTTGAATCTTTTTAAATAGGTCTTACCATCTTGGCCAAGTCTTATAAAGACATGCAGGCTAGGTTATACCTTTAAGATTCTTATTTAATATTTAAATAGGCAGATTATTTTAACAGGAATGATTTTTAATTTATTTATTTCATGTATAATATATTTATGCAAAAATGACGAAAATGATTTTTTTTTTTTAAATTTAACATTCCATTAAACATTAAAAGGAGTACACATTGCCCTAAACGGGACTTTTAACAGAAATAACTTGCCCACGCAGGGGCTAAACTGATAATACAAGTCCTCGCAAGGACTGATTACTAAGATAGATGTCCACGCAGGGACTAAAGAAAGACAAGTCCACGCAGGGACGAAGTATATAGATAAATGTCCACGCAGGGACTTGATTGAAATAAGGAAATACAACAATACATATAGGGATTCAATTATCTCTCTTCTTCTTTCCTTTTAACAAGCTTGCTAGGCCCTTGAGAAATCCCCTGTTGTTCCTATGATCTTCTTGAAATTCTCGTTCCACCCTGTTTTGCCTGTGGAGGATTTCCTCCTGTTCCGGTGAGGAAAACCGTGGCGGCTGCGGCTGGTGTTGAAACGGGGGTTGAGCAGGTGTTTGATACCCATGAGCTGGGTATCCCACTCCCCAGGGAGCTCCATATGGTCTTTCAGGATGAAGGGCGTTGTAGTTCGCCGCTACTAGGTATGGGTCGGCTTCAACGTAGTTGTAGTTAGTGTGAGCCGGCTGCTCAAAAGGATTGTACGCCGTTGGACCGGTGTATGTAGGAATCGGGTTATCAAAACCCAATGGTGGCGGCGCAATAGGTGCAGAATTCACCTCTGAAACTGGATTTGAAGGCCCATCCATTTGTGGGTCTTCATGCAGTGGCGGATAGTGACTGCCACTTGAGTGATGGGGGGGTGCTAAAGTGAAAACCCCCTTCTCGCAAGGATATTCGTGCGCCTGTTCTTCTACGCCTTGGTGGTGCAGGAGGTGCTTGATGAACTGGCGGTGGTGGTGTGACTGCCACGAAACGCGAATCCTCGGAGGGATCCTGCTGCTGCTGCTGGTGAGGCGATGAATGGTGAGAGGGTGTAAAGTACCATTCATACTGGTTAAATCTCGCCTGGTAGCTGTCTGGGCCACGGTAAGGTGATCCGTGGAAGGATGACCCATCCGAAATCTCAATGGGGTGAGTAGGTGTCCCAGAAGGTGGTTCAACAGGATCCGTGTCTTCATCTATATCCATTCCTTAAGCTTCGGGGAAATGGTCTTCAGGGCCCAATGGGTTAAAACCCACTGGTTCTTCGATGTTGTTTGCCGGGTTGAACCGGCCCCAGAATACAGGAGTGGGGTCGCCAAAGGAATGGTGCGAAAGGGATCACTGCAACGGCAAGAAGGAGTGGTGTGAGTCTTCAGGCTCGTTCTCTGATTGCGGCCCAAAGGAATGGCGGTAAGGAGGCGTCGAGCTAAACGAAGTAGATCGCCTAGCGGGCTCTGAATGGATCCTCCAGTCTCCTTGAGGACCGGCACTCATGGTAGCAGAAGGAGTTCGCCGGTGTGAAGGCCCGGCCTCGTGATCATTGGGGGCGTTGATTGGCCCTTTGCCTCGTCCTCCTATTCGGAACCTCGGTGGCATATTTCCTGTCAAACAAATGAAAGGTACAACAAAGAAATATAAAGGACAAGTTAGAATTAAAAACAATTTGGATTAGTCCTAAGTTCTTTGTCTAGACTCGAAAATGTGCAATTGTGTAACTGAGATTAAACACAAAAGGCTAGTGTTTAATTCACTCAGTGTTGGCTCTGATACCAACCTGTCACACCCCGATATTTCCACGTATTACCGGTGGGCCCGGTGGGGAGTATCGTGACGTAGTTGATATCTTCATAGTCAAACAACACAAATTATAAATGCACAGCGGAAGCAAAAGGTATGAATCACATTACAAACCGAATAAATAGTAATATCAAAGTATTACAACGGACTGTAAAAGATTCACAGGTGGATCAAAATATAAATAAGATCATTGTTCAACAGACTTTAACATCTAGAGCTTGCAAGACTTGATTATTGATGCCTGGAGTAGCCAGCCTATTTCGTATAGTACCTGCACTTAACCTTTTTGGAAAATACGTCAGTTTACACTGGTAAATACAATTAACTGACTCATTTTGAAAAGAGTTTAAGAAAATTAGTTTGAATGCACATAGCACAAAATATCTTTTATAACTTGGGATAATTATTTAAAAATAAACTTGCATACAGTTTTACATGTTTGTCGTCCATTTAGGACCCGGTTAGAAGAGCCAGTTTAACAAGATTAATAGACACACCACTTAGTATAATACCCACAAGAAGATACCCTTCTTATGGACTACCTTTTACATACGCATCTGTCAGGTGTATGCCTACACCCCATGCTTAAGTCGTGGCCATTTCTAATGAATGAGCCGAGGATATCCAGGACACGATCATTAACCCCCCAAAGGCATTGCATCAAACAAGACAGAATAAAACGGGTTATGCATCTTTTTAATCAATATCCGATTGTACGACTTCATATCCGACCAAGCGGTATTGTTATAATACCGTACCCCAAGCCCATATAGGGAAAATAAGTTAAAAGTATTTACCTGAGCAAAGTATAAATCACAACAGCAAGTACACATAGCTTTTACTGGGCTCCTAATCTGGAAAAAAGGTTTTAATAACCTATTAGATTCCTAACGGGTCTTAATTAAGCTTAAACTTAGACCGGTTAGTTTTAAAGAAAGGTATACGGTTCAAAACGCAAGATTAAGCGAAGACTGGATTAGAATGTGATTTAGTCCTGACAAGTTTGAAGGCTTGTATAATATGGGTAAACTAAACACATTCTGGATTTCGAGGTGAAAATGATAGGGTTTGACCCGTTTCGGTCAATTTATGCAAACTAGTTACATAAACCGAACCAAACGCGAATAACGCATAACGGGTAACCAAATGAGTCACGAATAGGTTTCCTAAGTTAATATGCTTTAAATATGTTGTGATATCAGTAGGATACCTTCCATTATGCCCAAAACGAGTTTAATCTCAAATTAAGCCCCGTAGGGGTATTTTGGTCATTTTAAAGATTATAAAAGAGATTAAATAAAATTCTGAGATTCGGGTCTGAAGTAATCAGTAAAAATTCTTATTTTAACAGGTTATATCAGTTGGTGATAAGTCTTATATGACAAGAATGGTTTTAACCCATACTATGTGTTTAATACGCGTAAAAAGTCGTTTTAAGCGATTTCCGGGTTATAACAGGAATCTGAGTTTTATGATCAGGTTATAAAGTTCAAAATACTTCATTTATCATATAAAATCAGTAGCCAAAGATTTGGCATCAAATTGTTATGTAAAACTCATTTTATAAGCAAAAAGGGTATAATCAGCAATAACCGAATCAAGGTGATAACCCTATGTTATGATCAGTTTAAAAATAATTAAAAATCTTCAAAAATCCCAAAATATTATATTACATCAGTGGGTAAAAGGTTTGGTGTCAAAAATTGGGTTTAGATAGGCTTTATGCTAATTACGCCGTTTAGTTAATAAAAAGCTTTCTAATTACCCTATTAAGCATAACCCCTATTCTAGACCTCCAACTGATGTGAAATTTTAGGGACATGTTTATAAATCAGTAACAAAGATTATTGCCCTCTCACATTTCCAAAATTCTCGGTTTAAGGTCAAATGGGCATTATGGTCAACATTAAGCAATTAACGGAAACGTGTAAATGAATCGGACAATCAACGAGCCAATCACAGAGGGTTATACTAACACATAACCCGGTCCTAATGAAGCTCCAAGGCATTTCTAAATTATGCTAATAAGGGTCAGAACTGAAAGTCAAAGCAATGGTCAATTTATGCGACTTTCGGTTCCGAACCGGTCCTAAACTGAAAATTGTCGGGTCGGATATGCTTAGACATGTTCTTGCATTGATTACCAAGTTATATGAGTGGTAAAATAGGTTGCACGTCTCCTACATTGCTAATTATGTGTTTATTCGAAAATTAAGTTTCTGTTGACTTTTTCGGATTACGTTTGACCCGACATTTGACCTGGTTAGAGCTGGAATCAGAGGGTGCCCTTTTAAGGGTTTAATGCCCACATAATTACCAACTTATAACTACTCTCAATTTGACTAATCACTGGACCATTAGTGATTAATCGTTAAGTCAAACCTTAATTACAACGGTTTGACTTTAAGCTAATTAACTAAGTAAAACATGATTAAGGAAAGTTAAGGAAGCTTACCAAGGTCCTAATTACGACTAATGATGCTTAGGAAAGGCTCTTGTGCTCCAGAAATCCTCAGGAGTTGAGTTTGAATGAATGATCAAAAATTGAAACAATGTGGGTCTTTATATAGTGATCTTGATTGATCAAGATCATGCCAAGCAACTCTAGGATTGTTCCCTGATCAATTACAAGTGTCCCTAGAGCCTAAAAACTAGTTTGTGCTGCCCATGGTATTGAAAACAAGCAATATAAGTCGGTTAAATGGGCTGGACAGACACCTGTGGGTGTTTCAGATGCTGGCGATCGTATACGGACCGTAAGCTAAGAGTCTTGCGATCCGTAAGTATCTATTACGGACCGTAAGACCTTGGCTTTGCGGTCCGTAATCAACCTTGGTTTAATTTCACCCAGATGACATCCTTGCGGACCGTAAGGCTAAGCCCATACGGTCCGTAACCGATGACCAGAAGACAAAAAATTGAGAATCTCTTGAGTTTGACCATTCAACTTTTGGTATTACAAATTAGGGCATTTATTATCAGTATGGGGCCACTTGATCATGTCCGAACAGTTATGACAACCTTGCCATGCTTTAAAATTGTCTTGGATTCTTTTGAAAGGGGCCATGAATGTAGGTTTGTCGTATACATCCTCATGGGATCCCATCCTTGCAATTTGAATCAATTATTACTAGTATTTACCGGATTTGAATGTATATCAGATGTTTATAATATAGATTTGGGTCTTGGGATTTATAACGAGGTCGTTCAGAGGTATAAATTAACATGTCGACACTTTTAAATCCTGCCATACATCTTTAACTTGATCCGAGTTTATGACGTGTTTGCTTTACGTGACACGTGTCTAAACTTTATTGGACATAAATTTTCGAGGTGTTACAACTTAGCATAAAGTTTTTCTTTTCTTAATAAACTTAAAAGTGCGTGCAAATGCTTTGCATGATCTTCCTTATTTTTAGAATAAATGAGAATATCATCTATAAAGACAATTATGAATTTATCCAAATATGATTTACATATCCGGTTCATCATGACCATAAATGCAGCTGGGGCATTGGTTAAACCAAATGGCATGACGGTAAATTCATAATGGCCATACCTCGTTCTGAACGCGGTCTTAGGAATATCCTCTTCCTATACCTTTAATTGATGATATCCTGATCTTAAATCGATTTTAGAGAAAAATCGAGCTCCTTGCAATTGATCGAACTGATCATCGATTCTTGGTAATGGGTACCGATTCTTAATCGTGACCTTGTTCAATTCACGGTAGTCAATGCACATACGCATTGATCCGTCCTTCTTTTTAACGAATAATATTGGCGCTCCCCATGGGTATGAACTTGGCTGTATGAATCCTTTTTCTAGCAATTCATCTAATTGTTTCTTCAGTTCCTGCATTTCTGCGGGTGCCAAACGGTAAGGTGCTTTGGCAATCGGTGCCGTTCCTTGTAGCAGGTGAATTCTGAATTCAACCTCTCTATCTGGCGGTAATCCTGGTAATTCTTCTGGGAATACATCTGAAAACTGAGACACTACTGGAATGTCTCTTAATTCTTTTCCTTTAGTGTTAGTGATTATAGAAATCAAATACACTATAGATCCTTTTCTTATATAACTTGCAGTTTTCATCACAGAGATGAATTTAGTGGATCTAGAGGGCTTATCTCCTTTAATAGTGATCTTTTCACCTTTTGGTGAATCTACTTGAATTGACTTTTGATCACATAAAATACTGGCTTTATTGGCTATTAACCAATCCATTCCTAAAACGACATCAAATCCTGCCAGATTCATGGGATACTGGTTTGCCATAAAGTTTTGGTTTACAAACTCTATTTTTGCTCCCTGCACAATTTCAGAAATCCTAACCGTTTCTCCATTTGCTGTCTCTACGAGACATTCTTGTGGTAGTTTAGTTAATGACTGATTTAGAAGTTTGCAAAACGAAGTATTAATAAAACTTTGGTTTGCACCAGTGTCAAATAATACTTTAACAAAAACATCATTAACTAAAAACGTACCAGCTATCACGTCTGGAATTATCTTGGCTTCATCTGCAGTCAGAACGAATGCTCTAGCATTTTTAGTGTTCCTGTTGTTCGCAGCTGGAGCCAATTTCGGACAGTTCGGCTTGATGTGAACTTTTTCTCCACAGTTGAAGCACAGTCCATTACTGGATTTTCTTCTGCAATCTTCTTCCTTGTGTCCTGGTGCCTTGCAGAAGTTGCAATGAGTGGAGCATTTTCCCGAATGCTTTTTCTTGCAGACCTTGCAGAATGGTGCAGAGGTAGATCCCATATTCCTACGGTTGTAATTCCCAGAACGGAATTCTTGGGTAAGCCTTTGGGCTAGGTTTATCCTCTGGTCTTCTTCTTGTCACACCCCGACCACGTTAAAACAACAAACCGTGGTGGAAACGTCGGGGAGTGTCGTGGCAGAATTATTGTTTCACAACCATGGATACAAAAAGTTTCGTTTTATTGATTTATTAAGTAATTTACATTGTTTTAACACGAAACAACGAGTTACATATTGACTATCACTATTATTATGCCACTAAGGCCTCGTCCAGATCCTATGTGACTCATGCATCCTAGCAATCAACATCAAGCATCAACACCTGAAACATATGTAAAAACAAAGTCAGCAAAGAAATGCTGGCGAGCACATAGGTTTTATAAGATTGTCGGATTCATGGCTAGTTTACATGTTGCAATACCTTATTAAAAACCTTGTTTTGAAAAGAGTATAATATTGCGACGAAATTAACCAACTCAAATCAAGCGGGTTATAATTTATAAAACCTCGTAGCCATGATTCTTAACCCAAAAAACATTTGTTTTAGTAAACCAAATTGTAATGCATTTCGTATTAACTCGTTTAATAAATCTCGTATGGTTTATATCCTTTCGAAAACATCGTCATGTGACATCGTTTCAAAATCGTTTACCCAAGTGAACTAAATAACGCCACGGTATGTAATATGTTGAAAACACTTATATATAAGAAGTACCAGTGGCGTATCTACCATGTTTTCACCATATTACACCCGTCTCGTTATCTAAACACTTAACTAAAAACCAATCGTTTATCCAATCGTTTATCCAACTCGTTTAATCTTGTTCAAATCGTTTCCAAATCGTTAACTCGTTTAAATCATCCTCGTTTTAATTGTGAAAACTTATTTATGGTCGTCTCGCTAATAACATTCAAACCTTCATGACTCGACTATCTCGCTTCTCGCATTAACAAACCACCAAAGGGTAAATTAACAATCACAGATTCAGTCGTTACCCACCTAACCCACACATAACCATGGGTGCAGTCTGATAACGGGATTTGTCAGATCCTATGGTACCATAACCTAATACTGGTCGGTTCGGCCAAAATTAATGAATGTCATTCGTTATGTAACTACAACCAACAAGTTCGTTCACATTATTGAAATCGTTATTAGTTTAGTATAAACCATCTTAATTGTTTTTTTTAAACCATTGTTAAAATATCGAAAATCGTTTTGATACATATGAATCACCCCAAAACAATTGAAAACAGTAAAATAGGGGAACTATGTACTCACATGAAGTGCAAAGTATCCTCAATCAATAGAACTTCAACAACTCAAGTAAACCAGAGAAATCAAGCAGCACCTAGTAATCGAACCACTAGTCAAACAATCGACACCTCAATCGGAAGATCGGATAGAATGAGATCTTGTAAACCAAATGAGTGTTGGAACTCATGTGATATGGTTTAACAAAGTCTACACTTAAGATCGGAACTTAACCTAAGTGCTTTCGACCCGTTATGACCCATTAAGGTAGCTTATGCTACGTTAATGCGTCATGCGTGCATAAGTGCGTTTGAGACGTCTAACTAGTCCTATGACAAGTATTATATGCCTAAACATGTTTAAATATATTGCATAATCAGTTACGTGACAAAAGTTTATGTTACATATGCTTAATTACCAATTATGCATGAAAAGGGCATTTTGGTCATTTACCTAAGGCATATAAACTACCAATCATACAACTAATTAAACCTAAGTGACCATAAGGTGTAACCTCGAAAGGTTATTCCCTATGCAACTATGGTCACTAAACATGTTTGGTCGGATCTTAATGATTGACCAAACGGGTCGAGTTCGAAAGTCTAAGCGGGTGTTTAGTCCACTTGACTTACGACTCTACACAAGCACTAAACTAAAAGTGACGAGCTAAACATGTTAAGACATGTTTAGTTAAGTTAGAAAATAGGTTTTGGAATCAAAACAAACGGTTTTGATACCCAAGAGTAGTTTGGTTACAAAATACGCATAAATACGCATTTTGGCCGAAACTACGACTCGTCACTACGCCTAGACAACTTGGTAATCAGTAGGTATAGTCACAAGGGACTATAACCATCGTGATTACGCTCACGTTACAAAGTTCAATGGAACTTTGTGTTGACCATTGACTGGTCAAAGCTGAAAGTCAAACTTTGTTTGACTTTCATGCTTGAAATACAAGAACAAGCAAGAAGAGGACTTACAAAGGGTCCAAGAAGGTGTTTTGATTCAAAATTACTCATGTATGAGGTGTTAAAACCTCAACTTAGAGCAGAGATTGAATCAAGGTGTGAAAAACCCAAATGTGGAAGCTTGCTATTTATAGGAAGTTAGGATCAATAGGATGATTCCAAGTGTTTTGAGGATGTAATCTTGGCCATACATGTGGGTACATGGTATTAGAATACAATGGGGGCCGAAAACCAGCTCAAGGTATTGCAAAAGTTGCATTAAAACCCCTGAATTTGGACCAGATTGCTGAATCTGATGTTTCTGTCTGACATGGCCTCGCGGCCCGCGTAAACATACATCAAACCTTACGCGGCCCGTGTAAGGAACTTTGGCAGAATGTCAAAACAGGTCCCTGCACATCAGAAACTTGGATTTCAGCTCATTTTTGACACGTTTAAGCCCCGTTAACCTCATTTCAAGGCTATAAAATGAAGTTAAAGTATAGAGAACTTAAAAAATGCTCAAAAATATCTTGGATGTCGGCTCGTTTGGTCGTACGGTTGCATTGTTCGGCTAATTACGACGGAAGTCGTAACGAACGCAAAAACGATCCAAATTAAGCGACGAATGGAATTTTATCAAGCCAATCACTAAAATAAAATATTTTAATGATTACACAAATTTTTGGATGTCCGGATATATTCAGAACGTAAGATATGCACGAAAATGCAAACTTGTGCATTTTTTGACGCTTTTAGTCCCTATTGATCAATAAAGTTTATTTTAGCATACCGAACCCCTCAAAGCCTATTTCTAAGCTATGTAAAGGATATTTAGGGTATGTTTAACTTATGATCAAGTTCCGGAATGTTCGTTACTATACAAATCGGTATAGTTTCACAGTTTGACATGATTAGTCTCTGTGATCGAACAAACTTGATTTCAACACACCAAACCATCCAAAGCTTATTTCTAAGTTATGTGGAGGTTATTTAAGGTATGTTAAGCCTATGTCACTATTCTGGAGTGTTTTTCGCGTTATACTGACTGCGTTTATGCACCAGTTTGCGTATAACCTTCCAGAAAGCGATTTAAAGCTTGAAATTGGAATCGAACCAAATTGTAAAATCATCAAACACAATCACACACATAATAACACCAAAACACATATAATAACACCAAATCACATTGTTTTATTGATAACCAACATTGTTTTACATTGTCCATCGATTACAGAACACAGTTGTCACAGTCTCCCCTACTTTAGAAATTTCGACCCGAAATTTTATTTAGAGGAAACTTGTGAAAACAATTACAGATATTTCACCTTAATTTGGTCCTCACATTCCCAAGTAAACTCTGGGCCACGTTTGGATTCCCAGTGAATTTGACCAAGTGAATCTGTTTGTTCTTCAACTGTTTGAATGCATGGTCCGTTATCTCCACAGGTTTCTCGACAAAGTGCATCGTTTCATCGATTTGGATTTTGTCGAGAGGGATGTGAAGATCAGCATCAGCTAAACATTTTCGCAAATTGGACACGTGAAAAGTCAGATGAATATTTCCAAGCTCTGGAAGGAGCTCTAGTCGATAGGCAACCTTCCCAATCCTTTCCACAATCTTAAATGGTCCAACATATCGTGGTGCAAGTTTTCCTTTCTTTCCAAATCTCACCACTCCCTTCCGAGGTGACACCTTGAGTTGGACACGATCTCCGAATTGAAATTCTAAGGGCTTGCTCGCATATCCGCATAAATCTTTTGACGGCTTCAAGCTGTCACAAGATTATCGCGGATTTTCTTGATTTTGTCTGTTGTTTCGCGAATGAGTTCAGGTCCAGTAAGCTGAGCTTCACCGATCTCATTCCAACAGACAGGTGAATGACATTTTCGACTGTAGAGAGCTTCGAATGGTGCCATATTAATACTAGCATGATAACTATTATTGTATGAGAACTCGATCAATGGCAGATGAGAATCCCAATTACCACCAAAATCTATCACGCACGCTCTAAGCATATCCTCCAAAGTTTGAATCGTCCTCTCAGATTGTCCATCTGTTTGGGGATGATAAGCAGTGCTTAGATTTAGCTGGGTTCCTAAAGCAGATTGCATGGTTTTCCAGAAATGAGATGAAAACCGAGCATCACGATCGAAAATAATATCCAAAGGAACACCATGTCGTGATATAATCTCATCAACATAAATCTTTGCAAGTTTATCAGCAGATAGATCCCCGTGAATTGGAATAAAATGAGCTGATATCGTTAAACGATCGATAACAACCCAAATAGCATCATGACCTTTAGATGTATGCGGTAACTTTGTGATGAGATCCATAGCAATGTTCTCCCACTTCCAAACCGGTATCTCTGGTTGTACAAGTAAACCAGAAGGTCGTTGATGTTCAGCCTTGACTTTGAGACAAGTTAGGCATTTCGATACATACAAGGAAACATCCTTCTTTATACCAGGCCACAATACTGAGTACGAAGATCCTTGTACATTTTATCAGTACCAGGATGGATAGAATATCGAGACTTGTGAGATTCGTCCATCACTAGGGTGCGAAGATCGTCTTGTTTCAGAATCCACAAACGATCCTTGAAGTAGAGCAAACCATCGTCTTTCCTTTCGAGTTTAAGCTTAAGTTGAAGCGGTAGCTCATTTTTCAATAAGCCTTTGATCACACAAGATCGTTGAGCTTAAAGGAAACGAGATTGAATATCAGATAGAGTTCGAATAGAATAAAGCCTGACTCGCTCTTTTCGACTAAGCGCATCGGCTACAACATTCGCCTTACCAGGATGGTAGCGAATCTCGCAATCATAATCGTTTAAGAGTTCAACCCAACATCGTTGCCTCATGTTCAGTTCTTTCTGATTAAGAATATGCAGGAGACTTTTGTGGTCTGTGAAAACCACACACTTCGTGCCATAAAGATAATGTCTCCAGATTTTAAGCGCGAAAACCACAGCTCCTAACTCAAGATCATGAGTCGTATAGTTCTTCTCGTGAACTTTCAACTGTCTAGACGCATAAGCTATGACTTTACCTCATTGCATAAGAACGCAACCAAGTCCTAGATTTGACGCGTCACAATAGACAACGAAATCATCATTTCCTTCAGGTAAAGATAGAACAGGAGCATCACAAAGCTTGTGTTTCAGCGTTTGAAACGCTTCTTCTTGCTTGGGTCCCCACTCAAAAGGCTTATTCTTCTGAGTCAAAACAGTGAGTGGAACCACGATCTTCGAGAAATTAGAAATGAATCGACGATAATATCCCGCGAGACCAAGAAAAGAACGAATTTCTGTAGGTGTCGTCGGTGTGTTCCAATCCTTAATTGCAACAATCTTGGATGGATCCACATGAATACCCTGCTCGTTGACTATATGACCCAAGAACTGAACTTCTTTAAGCCAAAATTCACACTTGGAGAATTTAGCAAAAAGTTGTTCCTTCTTAAGGAGTTCCAATGTTAAGCGAAGGTGTTGCTCGTGCTCGGCTTGAGACTTTGAATAAATGAGAATACCATCGATGAACACAATGATGAACTTGTCTAAATAAGGTTTACAGACCCTATTCATTAAGTCCATAAAGATAGCTGGGGCATTTGTCAAACCAAAAGGCATGACAGTGAACTCGTAATGCCCATATCTTGTGCAGAAAGCAGTTTTGGGAACATCTTCTTTGAGAACACGAAGTTGATGATACCCAGAACGCAGATTGATCTTGGAAAAGCATGAAGCACCTTGCAGCTGGTCGAAGAGATCATCAATTCGAGGTAGGGGATATCGATTCTTGATGGTAAGCTTATTAAGCTCACGATAATCGATACACATTCGAAAAGATCCATCTTTCTTTTTCACAAAGAGGACATGAGCGCCCCATGGTGAAAAGCTCGGACGGATGAATCCTTTATCAAATAACTCTTGAAGCTATTTTGATAACTCTTGCATCTCAGACGGTGCAAGACGATAAGGTTCTTTCGCAATCGGGTTGGTATTGGGTACAAGGTCAATATGAAACTCGACTTGTTAAACTGGAGGCAAACCAGGAAGTTCATCAGGAAACACCTCTGGATAATCTCGAACAATCGGAATATCCTGAATACTCTTGCTCTTGCTTTTCTCCTCGGTGACATGTGCCAGAAAAGCAACATATCCTTTTCGCAAATAACTTTGGGCTTTTGTACACGACATAAGCTTCAATCCACCAGATGGCTTCTCACCACGAACTTCCAGAACATCGCCAGACGGAAGAGGAATACGAACAATCTTATCAAAACAAACCACCTCAGCACGATGTTTGGTTAACCAATCCATCCCCACGATAATTGTTGGTGCATGCGTCTGTCGACTTCGTCTTGTATCGATTCTTACATTAGAATTGTTAGATCAGGGCGCGTTGTTCGAGAAATAGGGTAGAATTTATGTGTTTGTAAGCTAATTTCGTTTGAACATGACATGTAACACCTTCCAACGAAATTAACTAGTTTAATTTCGTTTGAAGTGAACCATGCCACCTTCAAACGAAATAGCATCCCCTATATATACCCTACATACGAAATCATTTGCAACTTCTGCGATTCCGGTACCGAAGTTCTGCCGAAGCGTCGTTTGATCTGTATTGCTGTTAAATCAATAAATCAAGACAATTAAGTGTGAAACAAGCTGTTTTCCAAGTCTGTTTCTTTGTTTCCGCCTCTGAAACAGATAAGAACTCTTCTGAACAACTCGTTCGGGTCGATACACGATCCTACAAGTGGTATCAGAGCTCAGGAGGAAGAGTTCATACCAATTCAGTTGCATTTTTCTGTTTTCTACACCTTCTTTCACAATTGAACAAGTTTTCATGGTTAAAATTGGACAATTTTCAAATAACATGTGCGCAACACTGTTTTAACAAATCCTAGAAAGTTTCAGAACTAAAATCGACCATTTGCTTGACCAATTGGACCAAAATATGACCGAAATGATGATGTCATGGTGATTTCGTTTGAAGGAACTTGGTGATTTCATTTGAAAATCAAGGGTAATTCTGTTTGAATTTGGAATTTCGTTTGAGAAGTTAGATAATCTCGCTTGAAACAGTTATCTCGTTTGAGAATTCCGTTTGAGATAATATATTCCGTTTGAACTGATTGTTTTATTCCGTTTGAGGATCGAATTCCGTTTGAGGGTTTTGTTTGAACTAGGCAATCTCGTTTCAAGTGGCAATCTCGTTTGAAGGTCATACAAGTTCAGTGATTTCGTTTGAAATAAGTGGGTGTTTCAAACGGAATTAGGAAGATTGATTGAACAGGGTATTCCATTTGAGTGTGGTGGTTCTGTTTGAGAGGGAATTTAGTTTGAGACTGGTATTCCGTTTGAAACAGTTTGTTTGTGAACATTTGAAAATCAAATCATGAGTGAAGAGTTCTATAACGCGTTAGCTACATCCCCGACTAGTGCAACAGTCGTTACTCTAAACATGAACATGGAAAATGAGACTGGAACTATGCAAAAGCCCCCGAAGCTAATGAGCATCGAAGAGTATTACAGTTAGAAAGATCGATTTGAAAACTGGGTCCAAGCTAATCATTTGAGATCTTGGGAGTGTATTTTGAAAAAGTATGTTCTACCACGTACTGATCTGCAAGTTGAGAAAGAAATCTCTGAATTCACTGATAAAGAACGAGACATGTACAAAGCTGAAAAAATGATGATTAGTCTACTTCAGCAAGCTATTAAAGAAGACATCTTTGTATTGCTGCAACATGACAAAACTTCAAAATCAATTTGGGATGCTCTTAAGATCAAATTTGAGGGAAGTGAGAATATGATAAAAAGTAAAAAGGCATTGCTTAAGAAAGAATTTGATCTATTCACAAGTCTGCCATGGGAAGATACAAAGAAGTTGATTGAAAGATACTGCCACTTAGTGCGTTCTATGTCACTGTTAAGCATAACCAAAGATCGAGAGGAATGGGTTGACAAATTAGCTGATGCTTTACCTTAAAAAGAATGGGGAACATTTTTGATGATTTTGAAGAATACCGGAGTATATGATGGTTTGACAATTTCTCAGTTCATCGAGAAGATTGAGGGTCAAGATCTTGAACAGCAAAAGATTGCGAGGATGAATAATCCAAGTGGTCAACAAGATGTGAAGATGTATTACAAAGGCAGTGTTCAAGAGATTGAAAGGAGTCCTAAAATCCAAACCGCTTTTAGTGCTGGAAATTCATCTGAAACTGTTGAACAAAATCCAAGCAGCAGCAGTGGATTCTCTTCATATCCAAGTGTTAATCCAAAGAGTTCAACTTCAATTTTTCATTCTCAAAGTTCAAAAAGTGGAAATGGTTGTGTGATACAGTGCAACATTGCATTGAATCTTCCAGATGGTCAAAATTTTTCTAAAGAAATTGCAAAAGATCATATTGCATTACTTGCAACTGTGCTACAATCCTATGAAGGTTTGGTTGCAGGAAGGATCGGAAATCCTATGCTGACAAAAGAGGATTACGATCAGATTGACGCTGAAGAGATGGAGCTCATGGACATCAAATGGTGTCTAGCTAGTGTCTTGAGAAGAGCTGAAAAGTTTAAAATGATCACAGGGAGAAATGATTTTCTGGATGCACATGTGTCTACTTTGGGTTTTGATAAATCTAAAGTTACTTGTTTTCGATGCAGGGAGAAAGGTCATTTCAAAAGAGAATGCAAAAATCAGGAAGCGAGTGGAGCAAAGAATCCATTTGGAAAAGATGACTATTATCAGAAAGCCATATATCAACAAGTTGCTCATCAACCATATCAACAAAAAGAAACACAAACTGCTCATGGGAAGATGATTGAAGATGCTAATAAGAAAGCTTATTCTGGCATTATTAATCAAGACGATGAGAAAATGGATCCAGGTTTCTGTTGGGACAAATACATATCAGCTGATAGTAAAGCATGTTTAATAAACCAAGATGATGAAAAGTTACCTGAAGGGTTCAGCTGGGATAGGTTTGCAGATGAGAATGGAAATTTTAAAGCTTTCATTGCAAAGATAGTTCAAGAACCTGAGTTGTTTACAGAATGGATGAAAACGATTGGTGTTAATGTGCAGAATCAAGAAGAAGAATTTGTTTTATCCGATGAAATTTCAGAAGTAGCAACTGTTTTTGATCAAACATCATCAGATTCTGGTTCTTCAGATGACAGTTCTGAAAAAACATTAGATTTTGATCAAACACCATCTGATTCTGGTTTGACAGATGATAGTTCTGAGAAGAGAATAGATTTTGATCAATCACCAACTGATGACAGTGGTGATGATGAGGAAGAAAGACATATTAATGTTGCAAAAGCTCATCTATCTCCTGAAAGTTTTCAATTCTATTTTACAGATTGCTTGGAGAAGCTGAAGGAGAGACGTGCAGCAAAAGAACAAAAGAAAATGAAGAATGAAAGTGTTGATAAAAAAGAATAGACTGTTCAAAATAAAGAAGTTAAAGCTGAGAAGGTGACTGAAGCTGAAACAGTGATTGAGGTTGAGAAGGTCATCGAAGTTGTAAAGATTGTGGAAGTCATCAAACCTTGCTTGAAGTGTTTGGAATCTTGCAAGGAATGTGCAGCAAAAGATGAGAAACTGATTGAGCAAGAAAAGATGAAAGAACAATTACTGTTCAATCTCAATTACGTGAAAGAGTCGTATGATGTGCTAAACAGAACAGTGACTGGTCTTCAAAAGACAAATTCTGAAAGAGAAGATGCACTGACTATGATGAATGCTGTGATGATGACCAAGCAGAAAACAATAAATCATTACATCGAAGAATGTGCAAAGTTGCAGCAGGAGTTGGAGACAGAAAAGATTGAGAATGAGAGAATCAGATGTTTATTACAAAGTTATTCTAGTTCTGATTATCTCATTGATCGAATTTATCCAACTGTTGCAGGTTTTGAAGCTTTTAAAGATGATGAGAAGCCAAAGAAGAAGGATACTGGTAAGAAACAGAGTGTAAGTTATAACAAGGGTCCGCCTCCAATTTGGGAAGGGTATTCTCCTAGAAAACCGAATGAGGAGCAAGTCGAAAAAGCAGTCAATATAAAGTTAAAGTCTGACTTAACCGATGAATTACCAGAAAACAATGACGTCCTTTTTACATCGTCTGACACTGATCATGAGTCCGAGTTAATAAAAAAGGTGGTCGATCAGGTGTTGGATACAGATGAGGAGTCGGAGTTAAAGTCTGAGTCAAAGTCCGAGTCTGGGTGTTCAAGTTCGTCCGTCAAAAGTTTGAGTTCGTCGATCAACAGTAAAAAATCGTCGGTTAAACGGGTTTACAATAAAGAATCCTGTTATCAAAATCTAATTTGAATGACGAAGCAATCAAAGTGGCATATACATTGATTGATTCAGACAAATTATATTCTGATGAGGAATTTCCAATAAGAAGTGTTAATTTTGAAAAGATCAAAAAGGTTTTCAAACTTACAGAAATTAATATTTCTGAAATAAAAGATGTAAATCTTACTGAAAAACCTAAAAAATACACTTCAAGAGTTCAACAACGATTAAACAAGAAAAAAGGTTACGATTCTGGTTCTGGTGTTCAAAAGAAACCAAACCATAATGGTAATTTCAAAAAGAAAGGGTTAGGATTTATTCCACCTGAAAATTATAAAAATGAAAAATATGTCCGAGATTTTAAATCAAAAATGACATTTGTTTCAGGGACTAGCTGTGAAGAAGAATCAAAAAGCCCATTCTGGAAGCAATCAAACAGAGAATTCCTTGCCAAGAAGCAAGAGAGTGTGAAGAATGGAGCTAATCAAAGAAAGGAGACAAGAACCTGTTACAAGTGCAATGAAGCTGGTCACATTGCATGGAACTGTTCTCAAGCTACAAAGACAAAATAGGAAGTCTCTAAGAAACTTAAAGGAAAAGTTGTTGAGAAAAATGAGCCACCAACGGAAAAATTTAAAATTTTTGAAAATTCAACATATGAAGTTGGTGAATGCTCAAAGACTCATTTTTACAAAAAGAGAGCTAAGGACAACCAAGTGTGGGTGGTTAAAAAGAGTCTTGGCAATGAATCTAACTCCACAAAGTTAGACGAGCCACAAGTTGAATTAAAAGATGAAAATTCAGTATCTCCAATGGATGATGTTCATTTTCCACCATTGAGGGCTGAAAATTTTAAATCAAAGGTTGGGAAAGTTGATATCTCGAATCAGTTCTATTCTGAAAGGAAAGAATTTGATATCGATAAAGCTTTTAATGGGAATGTGAAAAAGATTTTTGGGAAAATGGTCGAGGGTAAAATCAAAGGTGTAAAAGAATTCTATGAAACAAAGAAAGCAACATACACCCTGACTGAAAGTGAACTTGATAAGCTAACATCCAAGCTTGCTGAGGCTTGGATGTCGGTGTTTAACATGTAAAATCTGGACTTGCCGGAGCTCCCAAGTTGGTAATCGTGGAGCATGAATCGGCATCTTTCTTATATTGTTTGAAAAATTGAAAATTTGGTCACAAGTGTGACTTGCCGGAGTTCCAGGTTGGTAAGTGGCATTTTTTTTCTTAATAAATCACTTTCGTGAATAATGAAGGTTCAATGATTTCGACTTACAAGTGGTTGAAAAAGATTTTCATTTACAAGTGGTTAATCAGGGACATTAAGTTGTATCTGATTTTCTACAAATGATTGAGAAACATTATGATGAACCCTTACTTTACAAGTAGTAACCCCAACAAAACTTATTTTCCGGAAAAATCATTTTGGTTAAAACAAACTTAAGTGTTTTGAAATCATAATGAGAAAATAGTTTGTTGAAAGGGGGAGTTCTGATTGTTTATGCCAAGAGGATGGCGATTTGAAGCGATTCGATATCGGTTGTCACGTTTCTTGTATAGTTTGTGTTCAAATTTCCTTAAATGTGTTTGAATTTTAGGGGGAGTAGAAATTTTTCAGAAAATCCAAAAACATTAGAAAATTTGAAAAAGACAAAAACATGATAAAATTCAAAAATGAGTTTTGGTGTCAAAGAAGAGGAAATGATAGTACATCAGTAGACAGTTACAGTACGATAAAGAAATGTAATGATTAAATAGAGTTAAACGATCTCACTAATGATATGCCGATAGGTTTTTACACATTTAATAAGCTTTTTCGGGATATAAACTTAAATTCAAACTTGCTTATTTCGTGGGGAACTCTACTTGGATATATAGGTAACCCCTGAAATCTTGTTTGAAAAGTCCCTCTTTCTGAGATACTAGGTCTTTATGCTCAGTGATATCTGGGGTATTATCCTGGGACTTCTGATTTTGCGGAAGCAATGGCCTAGTCCCCGGAGAATACTTTACTGCTTGCTTGAAAAATAGCGCCGCCCTCAGCATAAAATGATGAGACAATAAAATTGCTAATCAATGCTGTTGTAAAAAAGATCCTCTAAAGGGGACACACCTAAGTCGAACCGTCATCTCTCTGCTGAATGGTAGTTCTGACCTGAGCTCTCACGGTTTCGTACTGTTACTTAATTTATTCCCTTACAGATATCATCTGTGGTATACTCACTTGTAAGACAGAATATTGGGATCTGGATACGGGAGTATATTTAAGAGGTGGGACACATGAATGAGTTTAAGTTCTTAATACACCTAACTCATATCCTGAATCAGTTGAAATTTGGGTGAAAATTTAAGTGGATCAGTATATCGGCAATCTAAGTGAATTGTTTAATTCTTAATGTGTAACTAAGCTCAACGGTACTCGTGACTTGTCAAAAGTTGATATGATCCTCTTACACAAAACTCACAAAAATATTGTTTGTAAATATTTCTTTACTGCATTTCATTTCAGTTCATTCAAAAATCCAAAAAGATTTTTAGTGTGTGTTAGCATAAAATTTGAAAAATTCAAAAAGAGTTTAGATAACTGATGTTGAAAAGCTGATTTTCAAAATTCCAAGTGCTGAATATGACGAACAGGTTTGTGAAAGAAAGTTTGTTTGAAGATGTTTGAAATGAAAATTGATATTCATTCAAGTGGTTCATCAGAGATTAATATGTTAAATCATTGTTGATTGATTCTTGATAAAGATGTGTTTAGGATGTGTCTACAAATGTTTTACAGTGTTTTTAAAAGTGTTATACATTATCTTTTATGAATCTTATGTTTTGGGTAGAGAATATGCAGGTGAGCCAGGCTGAGATTCTTGAACCTGTAAACACCTGAGCAAGATGTGAGCCAGACTACGATCCCAGCACAAGTTGAGGGGGAGACTGCTAGAAGAGAAGAATCTGAGGAAAAGAATGCAAGAGCCAGAGATTCTGAAGATAAAGAGAAGAGAGGATTTGAAAGAGCCCAAAGACTGATAAAGAGTGAAGACGTTGAAGACATGACACTTAAGACTCGTCAACATTCGAGGGGGAGTTTGTTGGTGCATGCGTCTGTCGACTTTGTCTTGTATCGAGTCTTACATTAGAATTGTTAGATCAGGGCACGTTGTACGAGAAATAGGGTAGAATTTATGTGTTTGTAAGCTAATTTCGTATGAACATGACATGTAACACCTTCAAACGAAATTAACTAGTTTAATTTCGTTTGAAGTGAACCATGCCACCTTCAAACGAAATAGCATCCCCTATATATACCCTACATATGAAATCATTTGCAACTTCTGCGATTCCGGTACCGAAGTGCTGCCGAAGCGTCGTTTGATCTGTATTGCTGTTAAATCAATAAATCAAGACAATCAAGTGTGAAACAAGCTGTTTTCCAAGTCTGTTTCTTTGTTTCCGCCTCTGAAACATATAAGAACTCTTCTGAACGACTCGTTCAGGTCGATACACGATCCTACAATAATATCGAAGCTCCCAAGTTGCATCAGTGTGAGGTCAATGGGAAAAAGGTGGTTATCAAGGTTCAACTGACAATCACGAATATCAGAATCAAGAACAAAAGGTTTACCAGTAGCAACTTCGACAGATAAGGGTTTCCTCAGTTCAGTTCTAGGTATCGCAAGTAAAGGTTCAAAAGATAACGAAAAAAAACTTCTATCGGCACCAGAATAAAAAAGAATAGATGCAGATCGATTGTTAACAAGAAACGTACCATTGACCACCTCGTTGTCAGCCCTCGCTTCGTTTGCATTCAGGTTGTACGCTCGTCCACGAGCGGGATTTACATTCGCGTTGACATTCACGTTCGGATTCGCATTTGCGTTCACCAACCTCGGACAATTGTTGCAGAAGTGACCAAACTCTCCACAATTGAAACATGAACCCGGTGGGAATCTAGCAGCATTCCCCTGAACCTGTACTGGAACCTGAGCAACCTGATTCTGACCCAGACGACAAATGTTGGCCAGATGCCCAAGTTTACCACACGTTGTGTATTGCTTGCAAGCTTGTTGTGCAACATGATGACCGTTGCAGTGAGCACAGTGAGGTGCGGTACCAGCATATACTTTCTTCGCAGGAGGTTGAGCTGGTGGGTTCTGAGCATTTTTTGCAGTTACTGCAAAATTCTGAGCACCCTTTCGCTTTCTCGACTTCTTAGATGACTCACCTTTCTTACCCTTACCCTTTTCCTTGACAGAATCGGTCGACTTCTTCTTATCACTCTTGCGGGTAAGTTTACCCTTCCTGACTTGAGACTCAGTCAGGGTAGCTGACAACTCGATCGCGTGACGAACAGTAGTAGGATTAATGCCAGTCACAATATCCTATATGGAATCGGGTAAACCATCGATATACCTCTCTATCGCTTTCTCCAACGGGGTAACCATAGTAGGACACAAAAGACTGAGTTCCTCAAAATGATCCGTATACGCACGGTTTTCTCCCCCATCTTGCTTTAGATCGTCAAACTCTCGTTTGAAAGCTCGAATTTCATGACGGGGACAAAACTCTTTCATCATGAGAGCTCGAAGCTCTTCCCATGTCTATGCCAATGCCACTTCGGCACCCCTATCACGCATCACTCCGTTCCACCACGTAAGAGCACGCTTCTCAAACACACTTGATGCAAATTAAACCTTACGCCCATTCGGACATTGCACATGTCTGAATGTTCTCTCGATACTCTCGAACCACTGCAGGAGCGCAGTTGCTCCTTGTGACCCAGAAAACTTTAGTGGCTTAGCAGAATTGAAATTCTTGAAATTACACTGTGCATTATTGTTGTTATTGTTGTATAACTCGTGGATTTGGGTAACAACGCCTGGAAGCACAGCAGCCATTTGCTGAGAGAAAAGGGTTGCAACTTCTTCAGCAGTAAAAGATTGTGCATCACGTCGAGGAGGCATGGTCTAACAAGGAAATATGAGAAACGAGTGAGGTTGATAATTAGGAAAAAAAAGAGGTATCGACAAAACACAAGGAAGGCGATCATTTGTTCGTTACCTCGAACAAACAAATGACACGCAGTGACTAATCAAAGTAAATCTATCAAAATAATGTATCGCGAAGACATGCTCGCCTATAAGTGAACACTCACCCCAAGAGTTCCCAGGTAAGAGTGACTAGTCCGATTATGTGGATTTGTACGAACACTCTAGCCTTAGATAGAAAACTCAGGGTACATGCATTCACTCTTCCAGTTTGCACGTGTTCACATTATTTAGACCCAAACTTTGACGAGATTTTCAAAACTCAAAAGACACTAAGCCAAATATCAGTCAAACTAGAAGGGTTCAAAACCTAGTAATCAATCATCCTAGAACGGATGATTAATCTTCGAAGCGGATTCGAATTTGTGTTCTCATTGTGGTTATCACCTAAGGGTAGGTGACGGTTTTGTTTTAAAAATCTAAACGCAAATTTCCTTGCGTTAGGGTCCTAAAAGTTATAGTCTAGGTCAAAGCATTACTAATAACCTAATTCCCTATAACCATTGGCTCTAATACCAACTCTTCTGTCACACCCCGACCACGTTAAAACAACAAACCGTGGCGGAAACGTCGGGGAGTGTCGTGGCAGAATTATTGTTTCACAACCATGGATACAAAAAGTTTCGTTTTATTGATTTATTAAGTAATTTATATTGTTTTAACACGAAACAACGAGTTACATATTGACTATCACTATTATTATGTCACTAAGGCCTCGTCCAGATCCTATGTGACTCATGCATCCTAGCAATCAACATCAAGCATCAACACCTGAAACATATGTAAAAACAAAGTCAACAAAGAAATGCTGGCGAGCACATAGGTTTTATAAAAGTGTCGGATTCATGGCTAGTTTACATGTTGCAATACCTTATTAAAAACCTTGTTTTGAAAAGAGTATAATATTGCGACGAAATTAACCAACTCAAAACAAGCGGGTTATAATTTATAAAACCTCGTAGCCATGATTCTTAACCCAAAAAACATTTGTTTTAGTAAACAAAATTGTAAAGCATTTCGTATTAACTCGTTTAATAAATCTCGTATGGTTTATATCCTTTTGAAAACATCGTTATGTGACATCGTTTCAAAATCGTTTACCCAAGTAAACTAAATAACGCCACGGTATGTAATATGTTAAAAACACTTATATATAAGAAGTACCAGCGGCGTATCTACCATGTTTTCACTATATTACACCCGTCTCGTTATCTAAACACTTAACCAAAAACCAATCGTTTATCCAACTCGTTTAATCTTGTTCAAATCGTTTCCAAATCATCAACTCGTTTAAATCGTTTAAATCATCCTCGTTTTAATTGTGAAAACTTATTTATGGTCGTCTCGCTAATAACATTCAAACCTTCGTGACTCGACTATCTCGCTTCTCACATTAACAAACCACCAAGGGGTAAATTAACAATCACAGATTCAGTCATTACCCACCTAACCCACACATAACCATGGGTGCAGTCTGATAACGGGATTTGTCAGATCCTATGGTACCATAACCTAATACTGGTCGGTTCGGCCAAAATTAATGAATGTCATTCGTTATGTAACTACAACCAACAAGTTCGTTCACATTATTGAAATCGTTATTAGTTTAGTATAAACCATCTTAATTGTTTTTTTAAACCATTGTTAAAATATCGAAAATGGTTTTGATACATATGAATCACCCCAAAACAATTGAAAACAGTAAAATAGGGGAACTATGTACTCACATGAAGTGCAAAGTATCCTCAATCAATAGAACTTCAATAACTCAAGTAAACCAGAGAAATCAAGCAGCACCTAGTAATCGAACCACTAGTCAAACAATCGACACCTCAATCGGAAGATCGGATAGAATGAGATCTTGTAAACCAAATGAGTGTTGGAACACATGTGATATGGTTTAACAAAGTCCACACTCAAGATCGGAACCTAACCTAAGTGCTTTCGACCCGTTATGACCCATTAAGGTAGCTTATGCTACTTTAATGCGTCGTGCGCGCATAAGCACGTTCGAGACGTCTAACTAGTCCTATGACAAGTATTATATGCCTAAACATGTTTAAATATGTTGCATAATCAGTTACGTGACAAAAGTTTATGTTACATATGCTTAATTACCAATTATGCATGAAAAGGGCATTTTGGTCATTTACCTAAGGCATATAAACTACCTATCATACAACTAATTAAACCTAAGTGACCATAAGGTATAACCTCGGAAGGTAATTCCCTATGCAACTATGGTCACTAAACATGTTTGGTCGGATCCTAATGATCGACCAAACGGGACGAGTTCGAAAGTCTAAGCGGGTGTTTAGTCCGCTTGACTTACGACTCTACACAAGCACTAAACTAAAAGTGACGAGCTAAACATGTTAAGACATGTTTAGTTAAGTTAGAAAACAGGTTTTGGTATCAAAACAAACGGTTTTGATACCCAAGAGTAGTTTGGTTACAAAATACGCATAAATACGCATTTTGGCCGAAACTACGACTCGTCACTACGCCTAGACAACGTGGTAATCAGTAGGTATAGTCACAAGGGACTATAACCATCGTGATTACGCTTACGTTACAAAGTTCAATGGAACTTTGTGTTGACCATTGACTGGTCAAAGGTGAAAGTCAAACTTGTTTGACTTTCATGCTTGAAATACAAGAACAAGCAAGAAGAGGACTTACAAAGGGTCCAAGAAGGTGTTTTGATTCAAAATTACTCAGGTATGAGGTGTACCTCAACTTAGAGCAGAGTTTGAATCAAGGTGTGAAAAATCCAAATGAGAAAGCTTGCTATTTATAGGAAGTTAGGATCAATAGGATGATTCCAAGTGTCCTGAGGGTGTAATCTTGGCCATACATGTGGGTACATGGTATTAGAATATAATGGGGGCCGAAAACCAACTCAAGGTATTACCAAAGTTGCATTAAAACCCCTGAATTTGGACCAGATTGCTGAATCTGATGTTTCTGTCTGACATGGCCTCGCGGCCCGCGTAAACATACATCAAACCTTACGTGGCCCGTTTAAGGAACTTTGGCAGAATGTCAAAAACAGGTCCCTGCACATCAGAAACTTGCATTTTAGCTCATTTTTGACACGTTTAAGCCCCGTTAACCTCATTTCAAGGCTCTAAAATGAAGTTAAAGTATAGGGAACTTAAAACATGCTCAAAAATATCTTGGATGTCGGCTCGTTTGGTCGTACGGTTGCGTTGTTCGGTTAATTACTATGGAAATCGTAACGAACGCAAAAACGATCCAAATTAAGCGACGAATGGAATTTTATCAAGCCAATCACTAAAATTAAATATTTTAATGATTACATAAATTTTTGGATGTCCGGATATATTCAGAACGTAAGATATGCGCGAAAATGCAAACTTGTGCATTTTTTGACTCTTTTAGTCCCTATTGATCAATAAAGTTTATTTTAGCATACCGAACCCCTCAAAGCCTATTTCTAAGCTATGTAAAGGATATTTAGGGTATGTTTAACTTATGATCAAGTTCCGTAATGTTCGTTACTATACAAATCGGTATAGTTTCACTGTTTGACACGATTAGTCCCTGTGATCGAACAAACTTGATTTCAGCACACCAAACCATCCAAAGCTTATTTCTAAGTTATGTGGAGGTTATTTAAGGTATGTTAAGCCTATGTCACTATTCCGGAGTGTTTGTCGTGTTATACTGACTGCGTTTACGCACCAGTTTGCGTATAACCTTCCAGAAAGCGATTTAAAGCTTGAAATTGGAATCGAATCAAATTGTAAAATCATCAAACACAATCACACACATAATAACACCAAATCACATTGTTTTATTGATAACCAACATTGTTTTACATTGTACATCGATTACAGAACACAGTTGTCACACTTCTCTATTACAGATTAATTCATCTGTCAAGGTATTTGCTAGTTCTACAGCTTCTTCTATGGTTTAGGGTCTAGCTGCCTTGACTACATGTCTAATCTCTCCAATTAACCCCCAGATGTAACGGGAGATTAATACTGGTTCAGGTGATGTAAGGGTTGGCACTATTCTAGCATATTCAAAGAATGTGGTAGTATAACCCTTACTATCTACCCCGGTCATCCTAAGGTTCATAAACTTATTCACTATCTGTTCTTTTTCATTAGGAGGACAGAATTTCCTTTCTACCATCTTCTTAAATTCCTCCCATTCCATCTTATAAACCCTATCACTTCCTCTAGACTGAAGGACAATGTTCCACCATTCTAAGGCTGAGTTCTTAAATAAATTAGAAGTAAACATTATTTTGTCTTCTTCAGCACACTTGCTTATTTTTAAAACAGCCTCAGTCTTTTCTATCCAGCGTAGAGATGCAATGGGTCCTTCATTGCCCGAGAATTCTATTGGTTTGCAGGACCAGAATTCTTTGTAAGAACAACCATAAGGCATGGTTCTTCTTCTTTTGGGAATGGGCGCTTGAAATACAGGTCCATTGTTTACGCTGTGTTCTGGTTCAATTGGTTGCTTACTGCTATGTTTACTTTTATTATTCGCTTCTTGAACCGTTTGAATAATAAATGGCATTGCATCTATGATTCCTTGTGCCACTATATGTAAGACGGCACTATTGTCCATTTGGTTCCCACTTATTAATGTTACTCTGGTTATCGTTATTCAGATTTTCTTGATTTCCTTCGTCGGCCATCTGAATTTTAAACATTTACCACATATTAATATCATAAAATAATATTTAATATAGTTAATCACATGACACGCATTTTGGTCAAAAGCGTCGATCATTGCGACTTTACTCTATTCATATAATATGCATCTATTACACACCAGTACTGAAATTAAAATTACAATACCAACTGAAATAAAATTACACTAATAATAGTAGGCATCCGTACACACATATTTTATTTTATTTTATTTTGTTATTATTATTACTATTACCGTTTCCACCATCACATTCATGGATATGGATTCATCCAGAAATCCATATTGCGCTCGTCATACTTCCAGACGAGTCGCTCTCCTACCTGTCTCATTCGTTCACTACTCTCTAAAATTTCCTCTCCAAATGTCCTAAGTTCTTGTACATTGTCTGCACTCATTGGGGGTGCAGGTTCTAGGACTGGGTTCGGAATCTGGGGTGCGGGTTCCTAGTATGGAGGTGTAGGGGCCTGGAATTGGTAAGGATTATCTAAAATCTCCCTAATGTATACATCGTGGTAATAGGGATCTAAAGGATCCAAAACCTGGGTAGGCTCCTATGTTTGGCATGGGCATGTCTTCATGTATTGGGTAACGTTGCACATAGTCCCTATTGTCGTCCCACCATGGGTCGTAATTTGGGTTTAAGGGGTTTGGTGCAGGTACCCTCGGTATTTCCTCCGGGTTGAAATCATGCATTTCTACTTGATTTTCAGGGTTTTCTATTTCCATTGGTTGGTCAGGGATTGGTAGTTGTGGTTGGGGTGCTATCATTTGTTCCAAGTTAGGGTCAGCTGCAGTGGTTGCTAGGATGTGGATGTTGGCTATACCCCTATTAATCATTTCATGGGCATAGGCATCGGTTTCTCTTTTGGCTGCGGCTAGTGCTCTCTGGTCTTGTAACTTTTTCATACACTTTCTACGCTCGTGTGCCCCTCGACTGAACCATCCTCTCTTTTTCTGAGGGAATGGCTCCTCGGACTGAGCCTTAAACACGAATATTCCTTCTTCTGTATCAGCAGAGTACCCTGAGAGGGCAGGCTGAGAAGAGGCACCTTCGCTACTAGGCGAACCAGACAATTGACGGTACGCGTCAGATGGTCCTTGGTCGCTCATACTATAAACTAACAAATAGTCAAATAACACATAAGAAGAAATACAATTATGCACGTATTTCCGTAATTTATTTCCTAACAATTTGAATTTTGATGTCAACAGAACATTTCTGTGGCTGAATCAGTGGCTTAGCTCTGATACCACCTTCTGTCGCAACCCCCGATCCCTAATCCCTGGGAACGGGCGGCTGCGAGCCACTTTCGGTGGTATCTGGTATTTGTCTAATTTGGCAGCGGAATTTTCATCAGGACCGTAGTTAGGAAATATTGGATCAGAGTAAAATACCATATTTTCATAATATTAAACACATGGGATAAAACCCAAGTTTGCAGTACACACATTTTCATAGGAATAAATCCTATTTTGTTTAATAAAAACATCTATTTTATTTTAGGTAACTTTATTGCCACTTTTCCAAGCCTTTAGTGCTGTCCAGCTGGCTTCTATTTGGCTTTCACAGTTTGTTACCTGAAACGCGTTTAAAACATTTTGTCAGTGGAAAATACTGGTGAGTGAATCCCAGTTTAATCAAGTTTTAATAAAAACCATTGTACAGTATTGAGGGCGATCTCGTAATTATATTTGTTTCCAAGTCATATCAATTATCACCCGTGGTACTGTCAGACTCGACTTGTGGAAATGTTACCCCTCCAGTAACTAATTTTGTATATAAAACCCCAATATACCCACGATAATTGTATCCTTACAAATACTCAATAACTGTTTAATATATAATTAATCATATGAGGTTTTGTAAAAACAGTTAACAAAAAGTTTACAAAAAGCGGATCAACTCACATTGCTGTCTTAGATTATCCTTTAGGGTTTCCTGAGAATTATCTATAACTTACACAAAAGCACACGTATTAGTATAATAACCCATTTTAACATTAGTAATACCCTCCCCAAGACGGCATTCCAACGACTACGTCGGGCAGAACCACGACAGCCGTTACGGAACCCTAGATCAATCGGGCAGAGTATCTAATACGTATCTAGGGGTTATGATACTTACAACGGAGCAGAACTTCGTTATTTAGGGGGGGGGGTATTATACCTGTGTATAATGCCTACACTTCAGTTTTGAGATTAAGAAAAGAAATTTGAACGAATTCGACTGAAGACCCAATGCCTTCTTATATAGGGGCTGAGTTCGACTTTTACGCGGCCCGCGTAAAGAGAGACAAGGGCCTACGCGGCCCGCGTCAACTCTGGTCAAAGGGGTAGCTGATCCGGGTCATCGACTTGGTTTGCCGGGTGTTGGGCCACGTGGCCGCACCGGGCTGCGCCACATTCTTGATCTGTAGCGGCCCGCGTAAGGGTTAAGGGGTGCCTTACGAGGCCCCCCTAAACCCCAAAAACATTATTTTTAATTAATTTTAATAATATTTAAGGTATTCGGGGTCCGTTTTCATGTATGGGGTGTATTTTGGGACATATTGGGATATTTTAAAATATATTTGGGTGTCGGAAAATTTATGAGGGTGTAGATTTTAGGGTTGTTATATAAGCGGTTGTTTAGACCGCTTATCTTACGACCCTATACAAGCACTAAACCTAAAGTGACGAGTTAAACATGTTAAAACATGTTTAACAAAGTTTGAAAACAAGTTTGATATCAAAACAAACGGTTTTGATACCCAAGAATAATTTGGTTGCAAAATACGCAAGAATACGCATTTTGACCGAAACTACGACTCGTCACTACGCCTAAATAACGTGGTAATCAGTAGGTATAGTCACAAAGGACTATGACCATCGTGATTACGCTCACGTTGCGAAGTTCAAACGAACTTGGTGTTGACCATTGACTGGTCAAAGCTGAAAGTCAAACACTTGTTTGACTTTCACGCTTAAAATGCGTAAAAGAACGAAAGAATACTTACAACGGGTCCAAGAAATGGAGGTTTGATCTAATTATTCTCAGCTATGAAGTGTATAACTTCAACTTAGAGAAAAAAATTAGATCAAAGGTGAGTTTGCAAATGAAATGGAAGGGGTATATATAGATTTCGGAGAACCGTTAGGATCGTTTCTAGCAAATCGTGCTTTGATCTTGACCTTACGAGTGGGCACATGGTTTTCAAGACCATGGGAATACTTAAAACCATCAAATTCCAGCCCATAGAGTGCAAAACCTTGGGTTAAAACCATCAAAACCTCAAAAATGGACCAAGTTCAATGTATCCGCCAGAAATTTCAAAAATGGTACCTGCACTTGTAAAACTTGATTTTTTTTGGCACTTTTAAGCCCCGTTAACCCCATTTCAAGGCTCTAAAATAAAGTTAAAGTATATGGAACCTGAATTGTGCTCAAAAATATCTCGTATGTTGGTTCGTTTGGTCGTACGGTTGCGTTGTTCGGTTAATTACGACGGAAATCGTAACGAACGCAAAAACGATCCAAATTACGCGACGAATAAAATTTCATCATGCCAATCACTAAAATAAAATATTTTAATGATTACATAAATTTTTGGATGTCCGGATATATTCAGAACTTAAGGTATGCGAAAATGCAAACTTATGCACTTTTTGACGCTTTTAGTCCCTGTTGATCAATAAAGTTTATTTTTAGCATACTGATCCCTTCAAAGCCTATTTCTAAGCTATGTAAGGGATATTTAGGTTATGTTTAACTTATGATCAAGTTCTGGAATGTCCGTTACAGTACGAATTGGCATACTTTCGCAGTTTGTCGAATTTAGTCCCTGTAAGCGAATAAACTTGATTTCGACACACCAAACCTTCCAAAACTTATTTCTAAGTTATGTAAAGGTTATTTAAGGTATGTTAAGCCCATATCACTATTCTAGTGTGTTTTTTGAGTTAAACTGATTATGTTTACGCATCAGTTCGCGTATAACTTCCCAGAAAACGATTTAGAGCTTGAAATCGAACAAGAATTGATATGTGCAAATGATACACATATTTATACAAATCCCAAGTATGAAATACAATATTTCACTAATTTGGTATCTGTTTGCTGGCCGAAGTGACACAGGTGTCACAGGTGGAGTGGAGTGGTACGGTGGGTGGTGGTGGTTTGGAAGGCGGGGCAGCAATTTCCGAGAGAGGGAGGGAGGTACACTAAAATGGATGGAGTTAAGAGAAAAATAGATGGAGTTAACCTAATGGAAAAAAATGACAATGGTGAAACCTTTTTAAACCCACAGATGAAAAATGAAACCTTTGGACTGTATAGACAAAATGACCCAAACCACAAAGACCATTTTGGCATTTTACTCTTGTTTTTACATTACATCCTTCATCAAATCACGTACTTTATTAAAATTTATGCCACATAAAGTTTCACTCCCATACTAAACTAATGCCCCAAAAAACCTTCCCTAATATTTCCCTCCCATACTAAAATTTACATCACAAAAACTTTCCCTCTCTCTAAAATTTTTCTACTATACTTAAATCTATGCCATAAAAACTTTCTAATATACTTTAAAACTTACCAAATATCAAATAGGTTTAATATAACCACTACATTATGTTAATTAGTTCTGTTTAAACATAGTAGAGAACATAAGAAATACCTGTAATAGCAGACAGGCTAGTAGAGAAGCAGCCATTGAGTTTGACATGATTGTCAACTTGATCTGGTTCCTCCTTAGGGTGTATGATGATGATGATAGTGAGACCGAATCAAAGGGTAGAATTTGGATGGTTATGGAAAGAGAGATGGAGGACGATTTTAGTGATGTTATGAGAGTCTAAGTTATGTAACCTTTAATCTCTCTAATTATCTCCTTATATATACACCCAAGAGGAAACCTAATTAGTTAATAAGGGTAATATGGTCCATCAACAATTACCAATTAATTATATAATAGGTATAATATATTTTGATCTAGATATTATACAAATGATTATATGGCTACAAGAGTAAATGTTACAATAATAATATATTTAATCTTACATTCTCCCACTTAGCCGAGTAATCATTTATTATAAGTATTAGATAAGCCTGATCAGGAGTTAACACTCATTTTAGCTTTAAACCAAGAACCGTAGCAGAGAAATACAGTCGTTGAATCATTATTTGACTCAGGACCTCCATTAGTAATTTAAAACCTAACAGTTATGATCAAAATATGCATATAAGCCCTTTAATGTTCGATTTGTATTTATATTTGTCTATATGTCATTATATCGGCGGAACATATGTTAGAGACATACAAAATCAAAACTGAGGAAATTTCATTAGTTAAAACATAAGTTAGTACAATACGCTATTAAATAAGGTCTTTAGTAAATCCCATATTCGTAACATGTTCTTCGAAAATTTTAGGTGGGAGACCTTTATTCATCGGATCCACAAGCATATTTTTAGTATTAATATACTCAATACAAAGATTATTTTCCTTAACTCGTTCACGTACGAACAAATACTTTGTATCGAGATATAAACCAGCTCCAGTCGAACTGTTACTGTTCGAGAAACTAACGGAAACTGAGTTATCACAGTAAAACTTCAATGGTCTAGAAATGGATTAACGATTTTGAGTCCAGTGATCAGATTCCTGAGCAACATTCCATGATAGGTTGCGTTATAAACAACAATGTATTTTGCCATCATTATGGAAGTTATGGTTAACTATTGTTTATGACTCTTCCATGAGATAGGTCCGCCTGCTAACATAAAGATATAGCCCGAAGTGGATTTCTTTTCATCTTTGCACTTGGCAAAGTCAGAATTAGAATAGCCTACCAATTCTCCAACTGTGAATTTTGGCTAAAAGAAGTTCAATTTCTCGGACATGTTAAGAACGAGAAAGGCATTCATGTTGACCCCGCCAAAATCGAAGCCATCAAGAATTGGATCGCACCAAAATCTCCATCAAAAATCCGTTCTTTCCTTGGATTATTAGGCTACTACCGCTGGTTCATCTCCAACTTTTCAAAGATCATCGTTCCATTCACTTCGTTAACTCAAAAGGATAAACCTTTTGTTTGGGGTTCCGAACAAGAGGAGTCTTTTCAAACTCTCAAGGAACTGCTTTGCAATGCTCATATCCTCGCTCTTCCCGATGGTAATGATGGTTTCGTTGTCTATTGTGATGCTTTTAACCAAGGTCATGGTTGTTTTCTCATGCAACAAACAAGGTTATCGCTTACGCATCCAGGCAACTTAAAATACACGAGAAGAACTACACTACCCACGACCTTGAACTTGGGGCGTTTTTTTTTTTGCGTTAAAGATTTGGCGACACTACCTTTACGGTACTAAGTGTGTGGTCTTCACCGAACATAAGAGCCTACAACACATCTTTAATAAAAAAGAGATCAACATGCGTCAAAGACGATGGGTAGAGTTGCTCAACGACTATGATTGTGAGATGCGCTACCACCCTGGTAAAGCGAATGTCATGGCTGATGCCCATAGTCGAAAAAATCATGTGGAGAGTATTCGTTACTTCTAAGTTCTAAATGACCTTCAAACCGTATTCGTGAAGCCCAATACTCATCCATCAATGAGGATAACTTGTACGACGAGATGAAGTGTGGTGCCGAAAGCCAACTTGTATCCAAACCCAACGGTATTCTTTACTACCTCGATCGCATTTGGATTCCGAACTGTGACAACATCCTTGACCTCTTGATGAAAGAGGCACATAAATCTCGATACTCTATTCATCCTGGTGCCAATAAGATGTACCAAGATCTTCGTATATCTTATTGGTGGCCTGGTATGAAGAAAAACATCACAACCTATGTGTCCAAATGTCTCACGTGTTCCAAGGTGAAAGCCGAACTTCATTGATCGTCTAACCAAATCCGCTCACTTCCTCCCTATTCGTGAAGATTATCAAGTTGAGAAATTAGCTCGTATCTACACAAATGAGAGCATTTGCCGCCATGGTATTCCCGCCGACATAATTTCCGACCGAGATGGTCGTTTCACCTCTCGCCTTTGGCAAACCATTCAAACCGCTCAAGGCACTCAACTCGATGGTGTTTCATCCGCAGTCGGATGGTCAAACCAAGTGTACTATCCAAACCCTCGAAGATATGCTTCGTTCGTGCGTAATCGATTTTGGTGGCAACTGGGATATACATTTACCTTTGGTAGAATTCTCGTACAATAACAATTATCACGCTAGTATTCAGATGGCTTCATTCGAAGCCTTGTATGGTCGTAAGTGTTGTTCGCCTATTTGTTGGCACGAGATCGAAGACGCATAAATCACCAGTCCTGAGTTCATACAAGAGACGACGAATAAGATCTTACAGATTCGCGACAACCTACTCATAGCTAGAAGTCGACATAAGAGTTACACCGACAAAAGAGGCAAACCCTTGGAATTCAACGTTGATGATCACGTATTCCTCAAGGTATCTCGTTGGAAAGGAGTTGTTTGTTTTGGTAAGAAAAGAAAGCTTACCCTCATTCCATAGGTCCTTTCAAGATTCTCAAAAGGATCGGCAAGGTAGCGTATCGACTGGATTTACCTCAAGAGCTCAACAACGTTCATCCGAGGTTTCATGTGTCTAACCTCAAAAAATGTTTAGCTGAAGAAGTAGTTCGAGTTCCGCTCGATGACTTACAAATCAACGAGTCCTTACACTTCGTCAAAATCCGATCGAAATCATGGACCGAGGAACCAAGCAACTTAGGTGCAGTCGAATTCCCATAGTCAAGATTCATTGGGAAGGAAAACGTGGTGATGAATTTACTTGGGAACTCGAGAGTGATATGAAGACCAAGTATACACATCTATTCGCCGAGTCTTCCTCTTGAATAAATTTCGGGACGAAATTTCCTAAAGTAGGGGAGACTGTAACGCTTCGCATTTTTGTACTTTCCTTATTTAGAAAGTTGTAATCGTATTTCTATTTTTGGAAACACGTAATTCACTTCCAAACTTGTAATCTGCGACTTCGATCATAATGAAATTCATCTTTTATACTTATACTTGTTATGCTTATATCATACACAAAACGATCATTAATACATAATTATTTGCAAACCAAGACTATTTATACGTTCAAATTCTCATTAATACATACGTGATACGAAAACCATACTTTCTGACGCTTTGTATGCATGAAAACAGTGGCAGATCTAGGATTCGCGCCAAGCGGTAACGTTTTATAAATAAGCAGTAACGAAATAGAAAAAACATCAAATTTTTCCAAAATTTACACTAATTTTACACTACCGCCGGAGCGCCAATGGGTAGCGGGCATTACCCCTTGTTATACACTAGATCCACCCCTGCATGAAAACACGTTTAAACACAATTTTGAGCGTAAAATGATGAACATATAGGAGCTTGGGGCCCAAAATATGAAAAAAAAACTTGTGCAAGAAAAATGGCTCCTCGCGAGGGGGGAGGGGCGACGTGATCAACCTTTCATGTCACGGGTGGCGTGGAGGCATAATCCGTAGAACATTGTTTCTTGCATACGGGTTGGCCAATTTTCCACCTCGTTCTTCACCCAATCACCTTATAACTTCATTTAAACTCAAACCCTAATCCACCATTATAAAACCAAGCCTCTTACACCTCCATTTCACTTTTCCAAACCCTCAAACATTCTCAAAACACATTCTAATCAGCTGAAAATACAATTGAAGGCAGATTATAATTAAGTTCAAAAGTGAGCTTCTACCTCACTTTTCGTCATGTTTCTTCATTTCTTCTTCTTCTTGAAAGCTTGGAACACCTCTAGGAGCATTTCCACGAGTTCGCCATGGTAAACTAAGGTGGAACATCACCATTTTGAGGCCCAAACTTCCTATTTTGAAGAAAACTTTACTTAAACTTTTTATAAACTTATACCTACCTTGCTTCTAACCAAGTCCATGGTTGGGGAGCTTGAGCATGGTTGATTTCTATAAATTTTTGAGGTGCAACACCCTTTAAACTTTCTATTTTGACAAGGTTCCAAACAACCTTCATGTGTTGAAACCAATCCAAGTTCCAATCCTCAATATTGAAAGACTTGTGTTTTGGTAAGGTGTGAACAATGGAAACCTAGGTTCTACAACCATGACTTCACCTACCTCACTTGCTAATTTGTCATGTTCATACTATTAAGCCTCAAACGATTTCCAACAACTGTACAAGACTACATCATGTCCCCAAACACTCTCCATGTTTGGGATGCACACATCCAGTTTGCTCACTTGGTCGTTTGTAGTTTAGTAGGTAAATGTTCTTATTATTATCATTCATTTCCAACCGAGTTTATCGACTCTGTTGATAAACTTGTGCTTTGGTGAAAGATACAATGAGGCTCAATGGATGTTTATCATCCTAGCTCCTTCCATGACCATCTTTATGGCTCCCTAATTAATAATTTACTAAACATATATACATAAACTTTAAACCGAATTGTCACTCTAACCAAACTCATGGTTAAAAGTGATGTATTATGGTACATTCATCTTTGGATTAAGTTTCCTTATAATTTGGATTCCAATGGGCGATTTGGTGCCCATGAAAACACCCGATTATGGTGTCCAAATGAGTACTTAGACAAAGATGACTTTTCGTGTAAATTCTTGACATTTATCGTACTATATTCATGTTCATACTCCAATATCTATAATCCGCTAATTAACAAACTTAGTGGATATCATTTGACATCCGCTAATGTCACGGGCCCAGTCCTGGTTTTACCCGGTCTAGGAGCCGCAGGACAGAAACCCGTGGTATTTATTAAATTGAGTTGACAGCGGAAGATTTAACAGGATCTTTTAAAACTTGAAATGCCCGATTATTTTATTTCATAATTCGGGATAAACCCCGTAATTTACAATAGAGGAATTTCACAAGGAAATTCCCTGATTTTACAAAACATGTTTATTTATTTAATTGAGCCACTACTTCAAGCTTGTTAGTGCTCCGTAGCACTTTTCCTTGGTTCACAGTAGTCACCTGAAACATGTTTTGAAAATATTTTTTTAGCGGGGAAATACTGGCGAGTCACTTAAATTTGATAAAACGACACATAGTTATAAATTACAGCATAAGAGCGATTACAATGGCTTCTATCTTATTTTTATCTGGCTCCATGTCACCTCCTGGTGACGATGGTCATACCACTATTGGGTCCTTTCACCCAAGTAGTGATGATTATCACTGTTAGGATTTATTAGCCTAACCGTGAGAAATTAGTAATGTGCACAATACCCCACTAGCCAGTGATTCAAGATAACCATGACTTAATCCCTATAATTATAACCTTTTGAAAAAAAATTGGAGTATTGTAAACATTATTGATAAAAGAGAATGACTCACATTGCAGATTTAAACGGGCAGAGTTTAGCCTACTGATAAGCCTTGTAACCTAATTTAAATACAAATGCACACGAACTAGGTCAGTAACTAATACAGCATTTACGATAACTCACGAGATAAAACCCTCACAACGAATGACAAAGTGCAATACTTAAACATCCATCGAATTCACGATGAATGACAAAGTATAGCCCTAATGTGGGCAGCACTTAAACATCCATTGGATAGTTTCAATCGATCGGACATTGAATCGTAGCAGCGATCGAGTTAATACCCTTTATAAGCAGCGCCTAGCTATCTTAATTTTCGAAATTGAGCAGTGAGACTTCGTTTTTGAGAAAAGCTTTCGACACCAGTGAACAGGCCATGATCAGTTCTATTTATAGGTGAAAAATGGTTCTGTCGCGGCCCGCGTGAACCTTAAGCCGATCCTTACGCGGCCCGCGTGGGGGTCTAGTCTACGTGTAGGTTTGCTGGGTCATGAGTAGGGTTGCCAGGTGGATGCCATGTGGCCCGGATGCTTATCCGGTCAAATGTTGAGTTGACGCGGCGTGCGTAAGGGCCCTCTTGTGCTTTACGCGGCCCGCGAGAGGGTCTAAAATATGATTTTCTTGATTTTTGATATCGATTAGGGTTTCGGGGGTCGGGTTTCCACTTACGGGTCGTTTTGGGACATTTTTGAAGGTCCTTACATCCTCCCCACCTTATTTAAAATCTCGTCCTAGAGATTTACTGGAATAAGTGAGGATACTTTCGCTTCATCTCCGATTCCAGCTCCCAAGTATACTCGGGTCCTCTTTTTTGACTCCCACTTGACTTTAACTAGTACCAATCTTTTGTGTTTGAGAAACTTGACTTTTCTGTCTTCTATCTGCAATGGCTTCTCAACAAATTTTAACTTTTCATTTACCTATATATATCTTGAAGAGGTACTACCAGAGATTCGTCCGATAGACATTTCTTGAGATTGGATACATGAAATACGTCATGTACTCCAGCTAGTTCCTCTGGTAGTTGTAAGCGATAAGCAACTGGTCCTATTCGCTGTATTACTGGGAATGGTCCTACGTACCTTGGACTTAGTTTTCCTTTCTTACTAAACCGAACTACTCCTTTCCAAGGAGAAACTTTCAAGAGTACCCTGTCTCCAACTTGAAATTCTAGTGGCTTGCGTCGATTATCAGCATAACTCTTCTGGCGATCTCGAGCCGTTTTCAGTCTTTCCTTGATTTGAGTGATCTTGTCGGTAGTTTCTTGCACTATTTCAGGACCTGATAATTGACTTTCTCCTATTTCTGCTCAACAAACTGGAGTTCTACACTTCCGTCCATATAGTGCTTCGAACGGGGCAGCTTCGATGCTTGAGTGATAACTATTATTATAGGAGAATTCGATTAAGGGTAGGTGGTCATCCGAATTTCCACCAAAATCTATCACACATGCCCTAAGCATGTCTTCCAAGGTTTGGATCGTCCTTTCACTTTGTCCGTCTGTTTGAGGATGATATGCAGTGCTTAGATTTAGTCGGGTTCCCATTGCTTCCTGGAAACTTGTCCAGAAGTGGGAAGTGAAACGACTATCTCTATCCGACACAATGGAGAGTGGAACTCCATGTAAGGATACTACTTTATCTACATATAACTTTGCCAACCTTTCCATGCTAAAGGTTTCTTTCATGGGTAGAAAGTGAGCTGATTTGGTTAATCGATCCACAATTACCCAAATCGCATCATTACCTTTTCTGGTTTTGGGTAACTTAGTAACAAAGTCCATTGTTATGAGTTCCCATTTCCATACAGGCATTTCTAATTGTTGTAGTAGACCTGAGGGTTTCTGGTGTTCTGCCTTAACTTGTGAACAAGTAAGACATTTAGAAACATATCTAGCTATGTCCTTTTTCATTCCTATCCACCAGAAATTATTCCTTAAATCTTGGTACATCTTATTGTTACCTGGGTGCATGGTATACCTAGATTTATGGGCTTTCTCTAAAATCTTATTTCTTAATTCTCCTAGCTTAGGTACCCAATTCCTTTTATTGTGGAATCTCCAAATTCCATCAATTCCTTGCTCTAATTCTTTTACTCGTCCCTTCATTCCTTCAGCATCATCCTTGATTGCTGTTTCTTGAATATTTTTCAGTTGTTCCATTAAGTCTAGTTGTAGACTTAATCTAAGAGCACGAACTCGTCGTTGTTTCTCATGATACTTACGACTTAAAGCATCAGCAACTACGTTCGCTTTTCCTTCGTGATATTGAATATCACAGTCGTAGTCACTTAGGATCTCCATCCATCTTCTTTGCCTCATGTTTAATTCTTTTTACCCAAATATGTATCTTAAGCTTTTATGATCTGTATAGACAGTAAACTTACTTCCATACAAATAGTGTCTCCAAATCTTAAGGGCAAAAATTATGGCTCCTAATTCTAAGTCATGAGTCGTATAGTTTTCTTCGTGCTTTTTCAATTGTCATGAGGCATACGCAATTATCTTTTTGCGTTGGATTAATACACATCCTAATCCTAACTTAGAAGCATCACAATAAACTTCAAAATCTTCCGTTCCTTCTGGTAAGGCTAGAATTGGGGCGTTTGTTAGCTTTTGCTTCAAAATCCTAAAAGCCTCTTCTTACCTAGGTCCCCATTCAAACTTAACTGCTTTACAGGTTAGCTTAGTTAATGGTACAACTATTTTGGAAAAATCCTTAATGAATCGTCTTTAGTATCCGGCTAAACCTATAAAACTTCTAACTTCCATAGCTGATTGCGGAACCTTCCATTTGGTGATCGCTTCTATTTTGGAGGGATCTACGTGAATACCTTCGTGATTCACCATGTGTCCTAAAAATTGTACCTCTTGTAGCCAAAATTCACATTTCGAGAATTTGGCGTAAAGCTTCTCCTTTCTTAACAAAGTTAAGAGAGCATGCAGGTGCTGACAGTGTTCATCCTGGCTTTTGGAATAAATATGTATATCGTCGATGAAGACAATTACAAATTTATCCAAATACGGTTTACAGATTCTATTCATCATGTCCATAAATGTTGCAGGAGCATTTGTTAACCCAAAGGGCATGACTGTAAACTTGTAATGACCATACCTAGTTCTGAAAGCAGTTTTAGGTATGTCTTCTTCTTGTACCTTCAACTGATGGTATCCTGAGCGTAAATCTATCTTAGAAAAATATCTAGCTCCCTAAAGTTGATCGAATAGATCATCGATCCTAGGTAATGGGTATCGATTCTTAATTGTAACCTTATTTAATTCCCGATAATCGATACACATTCGCATCGACCCATCTTTCTTTTTCACAAACAACACTGGAGCTCCCCACGGGGATGAACTAGGTTGTATAAATCCTTTACTTAGTAATTCATCTAATTGCTTTTTCAATTCTAGCATTTCGGTGGGTGCTAACCGATAAGGTGCCTTGGCTATTGGAGTAGTTCCAGTAATTAGATGAATTCTAAATTCTACTTCCTTATTGGGTGGTATTCCCGGTAGATCTTCTGGGAATACATCTGGGTATTCTGATACTACAGGAATTTCTTTAAGTTCCTTACCTTTTGTGTTAATGATTACTGAAATCATATACACCACTTCTTGTTTTCTTGAATAACTGGCCAACTTCATTACTGAAATGAATTTCAGTGGCTTTCGTGGCTTATCTCCTGTAATCACCACTAATTCTCCCGTGGGTGTATGAATTTCTATGGAATTTTTATCACTGAGAATTCGAGCATGGTTGGCTGCTAACCAATCCATTCCTAATACCACATCGAATTCGGCTAATTTCATAGGTAACAGGTTTGCAGAGAATTTATGACCTAAAAGTTCTATCTTTCCTTCTCGCAAAACTTTATCTATATGAACAGAATTACCGTCTGCCGTTTCTACCGTAAAAATTTGTCTAAGGTTGGTTAAAGGTAGGTTAAGAGCTTGGCAGAATGAAGTATTTATAAAACTTTGGATTGCACCAAAGTCAAATAATACTTTTGCATAAACGTTGTGAACTAGGAACGTACCAGCTATCATGTCAGGGATTAGCTCTGCTTCCTGAGTAGTTAACTGGAAGGCTCTTACGTTTCTCTTGGTAGTTCCTTCTGCAGGTTTGGCTTTGGTATTAGCTGGTTTGAACAGTTTCGGGCAGTCTGGCCTAAAGTGTCCAGCTTCTCCGCAGTTATAGCAGATTGTTGCTTTCTTCTTCCTGTAATCTTCCTCTTGATGCCCTGGAATTTTATAGAAATTGCAATACCCTTTGCATCTTCCAAAATGCTTTCTTTTACAGGTATTGCAAAATGAAACAGTGGAAGATTGTCCGGTTCCCTTTTTCTTGAAATTACTACGGTTACCCATACGGAATCCCTGGGTAATCTTTTGGGCTACTTCCTTTTTCCGGTTTTCTTCTCTTGTGCGTACCAGCCCGTCCGTCAAAGTGTTGGCTAATTCCACAGCATCGTCAATAGTGCGAGGTCTCGTAGCCTTAACGATATCATGGATTTCGCCAATCAATCCCCATATATAGCGGGAAATAAGCACCGGTTCTGGCGAAGCCAGGGTTGGCACAACTCTAGCATACTCGAAGAATGCCGAAGTATACCCTCGACAGTCTACATCCACCATCTGGTGGTTCAAAAATTTGTTCGTCATTTGTTCTTTCTCAAATTCGGGACAAAATTTTCTTTCCACTAACCGCTTAAATTCTTCCCAACTCATGGCATAGGCTACATCGCTTCCTTTGGCTTGAAGTACCGTATTCCACCATTCTAGCGCCCCTTCTTTGAATAGATGCGACGTGTACATGACCTTGTCTTCCTCTGCACATTTACTTATTTTAATCACTGCCTCGGTTTTCTCTAACCAACGCAGTGCAGCAGGCGCCCCTTCGTTGCCTGCAAATTCAACCGGTTTACAAGCAAGAAACTCCTTGTAAGTGCAACCAGGTGTTGCAGCTTTCATTTTCTTAAGGAGTGGGGCTTGCATCCCATTGTTATCATTATTAGTATGGTTGCCGCCTCCGTTTACATTATTACTGAAATTGTCACCGTGTGTACGTCTACTAGGAATAATTTGTTGAGGTTCAACTGGATTTCGGGCAGCAGCAAGGATTGCTGGAATAACATTGGCTATTCCTTGAGTAACAATATTCTCGATATCTTGCCTATTCAGAAATTGATCTTCATGGTTTTGTTCAGATTGGTTAACTTCATTAACAGGTTCATTACCAGCGTATTCCATCTGGTAATTAATATATATAAGTGATTAGCAGAAAGATACTTAACAATCAAATGTAACAAAATAATTGCACATAATCATATTAACATGTATAGCCAAAATTGTTGATTTTTCAACTTCCATTTTTGTATATTATAATATGTTTCCATACACACCTGTTATCTTACAAAAGTTTTATTGTTAAGTTATTTTACATGCTTTTATTTTGATTATTATATTATTATTAAACACATGCTTCCACCACCACATACTATCCCATCAGCTGACATTTTCAGAAACGACGTTCCCTCTCGTCGTACTTCCAGGAGATCTGTTATCCCACCTCCCGGATTCGATTCCCTGCATCCATCAGCTCCTCGCCAAAATGGCGGAGTTCAGCCAAATTCTCATTGCTCATCGGTGGGTTTGTTGCAGGCTCTGGGTCAAACTGAGGGGAAAAGGTATAAGGGTTATTTAAGAGATTCTGGAACTGCCAGTCATTGGTCCACCATTCTTCCATTTCTCCTAAAGGTCGGATGTTAACAAGGGGATCGTGGATGGCCGGTTCCAAATTTACTGGGAGTTAGGTTTCTGCAGGATAAGTAAAGAGGTTTTCATTGACAGGCTTAAGGATATCACAATCCGCCAGTTTGCGATCCAACTCCTCCCACAATGGCATTTCTTTGTTTCGCCTGGAACTTTCTTCAATCTCTATTCCCTTCCCTTTATCCATTGGGTCTTCTTTCTTGGCAACTTTCCGAGTTACTGGTTTCCTTCTGCGCACACGCCTCCAGCCTACAATTCTTCTTCTCTTCTTTGGCTTGGGTTTCTCCGGAGGCTGGGTTTGAAATTCCATAGGCTCCTCCACGTCGGCACAATAACCGGTAAAGTCTCTGGAAACTTCCACATTAACAGGATAGAGATTGAGACTCTGAAGAGCTTCAGATAACTCATTCATACTGTTTAGCAGATATGAAGAAACACACAAAAGTCTAGGTTAAAATTTTGTAAATTGAATTTTCACATAAAAGGTAATTAGAAAAATTAAATTACAATATTTATACTAATAGATTGATTCAAACAAAATATTCTGATATATATATATATATATATCTATTACAACGGAAATTTAAAATATACTAGAGATTGTGCATTCATAATTTATTTTAGTCTATCTTTTCTTACTAAGTTGTTTATTTAATGGGCAAGTTTCTGGCTTATGGATGATATGGTTGCTAGTACTGGGTCAGGATGTTGGCAGTTTAACTTAATTAAAAGTTACTGCTGTAGTGGCTAACATATAGAGATTTGCCCACTGTTCGTCTAATTTATCTTCTCATGGTGGGTTATTGCCTATTTCATGAGTTTCCTTATTAATCATCACTCCTTTTGGTTGTGACTTCTTGATTTTCTCTTGACTTTTTCTAATAATCCAACTTCTTTTATTAGGGGTAAGTGGTTTCTCAAACTGTGCCTTACGAACAAATATTCCTTCCTCAGTATCTGCTGAGTATCTTGAGGAATTTGATTGGGATGAGGTTCCCTTATCTTTTGGTGTACTATCTAGTTGACGATAGATGTCCGAAATTCTTTGCTTACCCATACTGTAACTAACAAATAGTCAGTTAAAAATCACATAATCACAAGATGGTAATTAGGAAAATTAAGTATTTCTAAATACTTAATTGGCTTAAATCAGTGGCTCTGATACCACCTTTTTCTGTCACGACCCTAGTCCCGGTTTTACCCGGTCCAGGAGCCGCGGGACAGAAACCCGTGGTATTTATTAAATTGAGTTGACAGGGGAAGATTTAACAGGATCTTTTAAAACTTGAAATGCCCGATTATTTTATTTCATAATTCGGGATAAACCCCGTAATTTACAATAGAGGAATTTCACAAGGAAATTCCCTGATTTTACAAAACATGTTTATTTATTTAATTGAGCCACTACTTCATGCTTGTTAGTGCCCCGTAGCACTTTTCCTTGGTTCACAGTAGTCACCTGAAACATGTTTTGAAAATATTTTATCAGCGGAGAAATACTGGCGAGTCACTCAAATTTGATAAAACGACACATAGTTATAAATTACAGCATAAGAGCGATTACAATGGCTTCTATCTTATTTTTATCTAGCGCCGTGTCACCTCCTGGTGACGATGGTCATACCACTATTGGGTCCTTTCACCCAAGTAGTGATGATTATCACTGTTAGGATTTATTAGCCTAACCGTGAGAAATTAGTAATGTGCACAATACCCCACTAGCCAGTGATTCAAGATAACCATGACTTAATCCCTGTAATTATAACCTTTTGAAAATAATTTGGAGTATTGTAAACATTATTGATAAAAGAGAATGACTTACATTACAGATTTAAACGGGCAGAGTTTAGCCTACTGATTAGCCTTGTAACCTAATTTAAATAAAAATGCACACGAACTGGGTCAGTAACTAATACAGCATTTACGATAACTCACGAGATAAAACCCTCACAACGAATGACAAAGTGCAATACTTAAACATCCATCGAATTCACGATGAATGACAAAGTATAGCCCTAATATGGGCAGCACTTAAACATCCATTGGATAGTTTCAATCGATCGGACATTGAATCGTAGCAGTGATCGAGTTAATACCCTGTATCGTAGCAGCGCCTAGCTATGTTAATTTTCGAAATTGAGCAGTGAGACTTCGTTTTTGAGAAACGATTTCGACACCAGTGAACAGGCCAAGATCAGTTCTATTTATAGGTGAAAAATGGTTATGTCGCGGCCAGCGTAAACCTTAAGCCGATCCTTACGCGGCCCGCGTGGGGGTCTAGTCTACGTGTAGGTTTGCTGGGTCACGAGTCCAGGTGGATGTCATGTGGCCCGGATGCTTATCCGGTCAAATGTTGAGTTGACGCGGCCCGCGTAAGGGCCCTCTTGTGCTTTACGCGGCCCGCGAGAGGGTCTAAAATATGATTTCTTGATTTTTGATATGGATTAGGGTTTCGGGGGTCCGAGTTTCCACTTACGGGTTGTTTTGGGACATTTTTGAAGGTCCTTACATCTAATTAGCCAGCCGCCACTCTTAACCGATTAAAAACATTTACTATTTCCTGATTTGCTATTTAAATATATTGATTACTATATATAATAGATATAAGAGAGAGAATATTAGAATGTTGAAAATTAAGAGTTTTTAACTTTTAGTGAATACGTTAAGGCTTTTAAATGTTGAAAGATGTTAAAAAAATCTCATATAGGCGGTCGACCCAAATCTTTGAAAACCCTAAAGCCATTTCAAAATTCAAACATGCCGCTTCACTTCCTTCTCAATATCCCGCTCTCAAAACCATCTTTATCTCTTAGTTTGCTTCCTATGGAACCCTCATTTGCTAACCTTATCCTATTCCTCTCACTAGCTTTTAGAAATTACAAGGGCTTTGATTCTGCTTTACCTCTTCGAGTCTGGAATTGCAACCCTAGAAAGACAAATTACAGGAGAACAACAATTGGATGTAAGTCTCTTTCTTTGATGCTTTGATTCTACTAACTCAGTTAGATTACACTGCCTTAATTAGGATATGGAACCTTGTTGGTGTGATTTGCAGCATAAAACACTTGATGGATCTCTCATGATGATATTGAAAAGCAGGTGGAGTTTCGACATTATGATGGCCAGGGATGCAAACGAACCGAACGAACACAAACAAGTCTATGTTCGTGTTCGTTTGTTAAGAAATATATGTGTTCGCAAACCGTTCATGAACACTTATTGAATGAGATTTTATGTTCGCATTCGTTTGTTAAGGAAATGAACTTGTTTATGTTCGTTTGTGTTTGTTTGTTAATTTTAGGTAACGAACTAAAATGAACGTTGATGAACACAAATATAAACAAACAGACACAAACAATCGTTCATGAACAGAATAAATAATACATCGACACTTATTAAATATTTAATTTGTCGAAATTTTGAAGTATTTAAATAAATATAAAAACTAAAAACACTAATGAACTATCGAACACAAACGAACACATTACCGAACGTTCACGAACATAAACAAATGAACACGACCTCTGTTCATGTTTGTTCATTTAACTAAATGAACATAATTTCTTGTTCGTGTTCGTTTGTTTAATAAACGAACAAACATAAATAAACTTCCCGTTGAACGGTTCACAAACTGTTCACCAAACGTTTGGTTTGTTTGCAGCCCGAATGATGGCCATGTTATTCTCTTCTTGTTTTTAAAAAATTACTGTTCATTCTTGAGAGATTTGGATGCTTTGAATACTCGATCCGAGAGATTTTTGTATTACATGGGGGTTATTGGTAGTTCATAAAAAAGCTAAAAGTACATATTATTTGTTCGCCTACCTTAGGCTTTATAATTGCTGTTTTTTATGAAAAACAAGGAATTATTGGAAATTTTGCACTTACACAAATTTGTTTTTTATGAAATTTTATAAAGGTGTTAAAATTTTTAAGCTGAAAAGCACTTTTGTGACATTTGAACTCAAGTTTTAGCTTCATGTTTGGTGTCTATTTTATAAAAGTCTTTTTTGAAACCATCGGAATACTACTTAATGTGCTAACTTTGTTGTGATATTTTAGACAAGGCTACAAGCACAAGTTGCGGGTGTTGCTTATTCTCAGTCGATGACTAATCATACCAGTCAAATGGCAGTTTTTGGAGCAGACATGATTAGTAGGGGTGTTCACGGTCTGGTTTTTACGGTGGTATGAAACTCGCTTATTAGTTTATTTTCATTAAATGATAGGGTAAATTGATACGTGCTACATTTATGCATTCAAAGACCGCAACATTTGGGAAAAAACCTCTTAGGTGTGGAAGACGTGAGTAGATGGGTGAGAAGGCAACGTAGTGAGCGTGCTTGGTGCAAATTTCTATGCGGGTTTTGTTGCTAGCTGCCACCACATATCTGCTTCATGTTGCAAACAATCGAAGACAAGTAGAGGTCTTTACTAGATGTTAGTATTAAGCTTTTTTCTATTGTTATTGCCCTTTTGGAAGGAAACATGATTGAAGCAGTTGAGTAGAGTACATGAGTTTTCTCTCGGTTTTTATTGTCCTTTTCGAAGGACTAAAATAAGATATACCATATGCGCATCTAGATTTTGTATATTTGTGTTTCTATATTTTAACTTTATGATGTTGTTTCTTTGTTTGTTATTAAGGGATATTCTGAATAAACAAATGATAATATTTGGATTCCAGTAAGAGATCCTTTCTTTGATGTTATTAAGATATTGTTCTAATGGATTTAATGATGGATGCCAGAGAAATGTCATGATGATAAAGTGTTTTAATGTTCTTTATCCTGATGTTCTTGATTGAAAGCATTGTTCTAAAACCTTTTTGTTTCTGTTTTTTCTTCATTTAAATAATGAATTTATCACGTTCGATAAAGGGGTTAAAAGGCCACCAGGTAACAACCACTTTGACTTATTTTTGTCTCTCTAAGAATCCCAACTATAAGCTGAGTTCTGTTTAGCGTCTTAAGGATAAAAGTTTCGTAGGTTTTTTATTTGAATCGTTTCAATGTACATTAGATCTTACTTTATAAAAAAATATGTTACTTTTATGTGTTTGTGATAACACACTGTTGTTTTGTAATACCACAGATTTTCAAGTTTATTGAAAAAGATCTCTCTTTTGAGCAAGTCACTATTGGTACCCTTATCTTTCGTGTGAGTTTCTTCGTCCTTTTTTTTTTGCAATTTAAGTGATTATTTGGAGTTTTCAATACACATATAGATGGGTTGATTTCTGTATGTTTTTATATTTGATATGTTGTAACACCTCGTAAAATTGTGTCGAACGATGTGTTGACACGTGTTCTAAACCCTAATAAAGTCAAGCGTTGACTATGAAGGACTAATTTCATCAAATACGAAAACTATGAATGTGGAAGGACCAAAAATGTCAACATGCCAAACTTGTGCCTCTGATTGACCACATATAATGTTCATATTCTTTATTGAATAAACTATAGGACACAAGAAGCCGTTTGTGCTTAAAACCAAAAATTTACAAACCACAGGGGTTAAAAGTGTTAACATGTTAATTCTTACCTCTGAATGACCTTTTAATGATCCCGAGGCTTTGTAGAATCTTTTTATACTCTCACTATTGTCGGATAATGATTTCGTGGAGTTTCGATGCAAATAAACAATTTAAATTGCAAATATCAAGAAGATGGGTTAAAAGCGTCAACATGTTCAAATTACCTCTGAGTGACCTTTTAACAAACCCGAAGCATCGTAATGTTCAATATTACTCTCGAGAATTCCTAATATGGATAACATAGGGCTTTGATGTGATAAAATGATAATGCTCGCAAGTTGTGCATTAAAGGGGCCAAAAGCATCAAACTCTAAAACTACACCTTTGAGCGACCATTTAAGCGAACTTGAGTAAACTAGAGTGTCGTAATATCCCATCATACTCTTGGAAATACTTGTTATTGATTTAGAAAGGCTTTTATGCATTCGCGTTAAAACGCACAAGTTCGCAAATTAAAGGGTTAAAAGCGTCAACGGGGAGAAACTAGTGTTTTCGGTGATCGTTTAACGAAACTGGACCTAATGGTGTTTGGTTATACTCCCTAGATCATCTCCAAACTAACTACAAGGGGCTTTTGTGCCTAAAATGAAAGTTATAAAGCTTATAAAGGTGCAGGGACTAAAAGTGACAAGTTTAAAACTTGTTTAATGAGATATGGGGTGGTAGCGCTACGCCACAGCCTACCCCTTTTGCTGTGGCGTGCGGCGACGACCTCATTTTGACAGAATCTTACTTACAGCTGCAGGTTCTTCCTTGCAGCCCAAATAAACCACTCTAACACTCATAATTCGAAACCTTGAGCTTGTTAATGGTTTTAAACATCTGGTATTACACTTGGATTGATCCTAGAGAGCCCCTAATCACTTGGCATGATCTAGAGGAGGCTCCATGCACTATATAAAGGCCCTTAGGGCAGCCATAATCCTTGCACCTTCACTCTAAACTATCACATCTCACTTGCTTGAGCATTTCTCTGGGATTCCTGATCAAGAGGGAGCCCACCTTAGTTCAATTTTCATGCAAGGACCTGATGTAAGTGTCCTTAGCCACTCTAGTTAGGTTTTTATGTGTTTAAAGACCAAAAGTCAAAGTTTTTGTAATAACGCTTTGACTTTCGGTTTAGACCTAAACAGTCCAGCCATTGTTCGAGGCAAAAATGGCTACGTGATCGTAATTAGGTAGGGGTTAATCCCTCAAAAGGGAACCTCCTAATTATCACGTTTACTTAGTTAATTGTCAGGTCAAAGTAACTAGTCAAAAAGTCAAACTAGTCAGATTTTCATAAAATAATTAAAACTGATAATGTAGAAGTTATGAACCATGTTTATCACTTAAAAAACTTGGTAAATATTATTAGAACATGTCTAAGCATGTTCAACCTGACAATTCTGAGTATTAGGCTCGGTTCGCAACTGAAAGTCGTAAAAGTAGACTTTTTCTTTGACTTTCAGTTCTGACCCGAATTAGCTTAGTTTAGTTATGCCTTAGGGTTCCTTTGTGACCATGTTATATATTAGAATAACCCTCTGAGGTTATACTTCATGGTCCCTTAAAAATCATAGTTCATTTGCATGTTCCGTTATTTGTTTAAAAGTTGACTATTATGCCCTTATATTATAAAAACAAGATTTTTGAAAATGTGAGAGGACAAAAAGCTTTATTACTGAAATATAAGTATGTCCACAAAATTTGACATCAGTTTCTGGTCTTAAACTAAAGTTATGCAAGATAGCGTAAAATGAAACTTTTTGTTAATTAAATGACATTTTTAGCATAAATCATGTTTAAACCCAAATTTTGGCATCAAACCCATTACCTACTGTTTTGATATTATTTTTAGTGATTTTTGGAATTTTTTGTCAGATTATAAACAGACCATATCATTGAGTTCTAGTATAATTCGATAAATGACTATAGTACCCATTTTGTTAATAAAATAAGTTTAACATATAATTTGCATACCAAACCTTTTCCTACTGATGTATTATGTTAAATAAAATATTTTAAATATTAAAGGTTAATCAAAATCTCAGATTTCCATAAACACCTCAAATATCGTCAATTATCGACTTTTACACAAATTAGGCGCATAGTATGATTTAAAACCATATTTAACACCTAAGACTTGATACTTACTGATTTTATAAATGAATTTTTATACTTTAACAGTAAGTATAAGTCTTGAACTCAGATTTCCAATTTTGTCCTTAAAACATATGTGAAATGACCAAAATGCCCCTACGGTGCATAGTTTGGCCATAAATGATAAACATCACATATGTATGATATCTTACTAATGTAACATGATAAAATAAATATTTTTACTGAATGTTTTAGACCAGAACCTCAGTTTATGTTTAAACCTCTTTTATAAACTTTAAAATGACCAAAATACCCTTACGGGACTTAAATTGGTCTTAAATTCGTTTGGGGCATAATTGTTGATATCCAACTGATATCACAACATATTTTAAGCATAATAACTTATGGAACTTGTACTTGACTCATCCGGTTACCCGTTATGCATATACGCGCTCGGTACGATTTATGTAACTAGTTTGCATAAATAGCCGAAACGGGTCAAACCTTATCATTTTTACTTCAAAATCCAGAATGTATTTAGTTTACCCATATTATACAAGCCTTCATACTTGTTGGGTCTAAATTACATTTTATTCCGGTCATCGCTTAATCTAGTGTATCGTACCGTTTTTAATACTTTAAGTTAGCCGGTCTAGGTCTATGACCTAAATAAGACCCGTTAGCATTCTAAATTGGTTATTTATACCATCATTCCAGACTAGAGCCTTCCGGTAAATTATACCTACGCTTACTTAATTGAATACGACTGAGTTATCATAAATCTTGCAATTTAAGACAGGAGCTAGCTCAGGTAAATACTTTTAACTTATTTTCCCTTATACGGGCTTGGGATAAGGTAAATTATTACCGCTTGGTCGGGTGTAGAAACCTTTTTAATCAGATATGATTCAATTGTATAATCCTGTTTTAATTAGTATTGCTTGATAACATATAACATTTGGGGTTAACGACCGTGTCCTGGATATCCTTGGCTCATTTAAAAAGCGTAAATGGCCACGACTTAAGCACGGGGTGTAGGCATACACCTGTCAGTTGCGTATGTAAATGATATACTTATTTGCTGGGGTAACCTGCCATGAATTTATATTCGTGGTGTGTTGATTAATCTTGTTCGGTTTATTTAATACCGGCCCTAAATGTTGGACGAACATGTAAATCTGATACAAGATTGTTATTAATATAATTGTCCCAAGTTATAAAGAATATTTGTGCCTTGTGCATTTAAATAAATTTTCATAAAATATTTTTGTGCCTTGTGCACCTAAACCAATTTTCATAAACATTTTCAAATGTGTCGGTTAATTGTATTTACCAGTGAAAACTGACGTATTTTCAAAAAGTCTAAGTGACAGGTACAAATACGTAAATAGGCTGGAAGCTGCTCAGGATTGTTAGACGAGGAACTTGCAACTCCTTCGTATAAGCCATTAGTCTGATAAACTTCTTTTGTTATAATGATCCGCTTGTGGATTATTACAAGCTCGTCTGTACCTAATACTTTTATATTTTCAGACATTTGGGTTTGTAATAATATTTTATATTCCAAGACTTCCGCTGCACTATTCTGTGTATGTTTGACCACGACGATACCCATCTTACGTCACGATACTCCCCACCGGGCCCACCGTGCTGAGCTGTAAATATCGGGGTGTGACAGGTTGGTATCAGAGCCAACGTTTGAGTGAATTAAACACTTGCCTTTAGTGTTTAATCTCAAATGACACAATAGCAGACTCCTTAGACCTTTTGATTCTAGACTTAACATAAGAATGCTCTCATCCCAATTAAGTAAACATTGTTTTCAATTTTATGTATTTTGAATATGTCGCCAAGCAAGGAATTCGTTGATGGAGATTCTCCTCATCCGAAGCCAAGAAATGCCAAGCTTCATACCACGGCCATGATGTGGAACATCAATCAACAAATCTTTAAACCTCTCCTAGGCCGCGTGCAACGACTCTCCCTCGTCCTGGCGAAAGGTCACATTCCGGTTCCGTAGCTTGGTTGTTTTCTCAGGTGGAAAATATTTTTACATAAACAGCTCCGCCAGCTCATTCCAGGTCATGATGGACCGAGCTGGAAGTGACATAAGCCAAGCTCTAGCTTTGTCATGCAACGAGAAAGGAAACAACCTCAACCGAACTGTATCCTCCGAAACACCTCTAATCCTAAATGTCGAACAGACTGCGAGAAAAGCAGCGATTTGTCTCCCGGGATCCTCATGCTCACGCCCATCAAACTGCACCGAATTCTGCACCATATTAATAATACTAGATTTAATTTCAAAAGTAGGTGCATCTATAGTAGGCTGTAGGATACTCGGCTCTAGGCCTGCCCCTCCAGGCTGATTTGATTCATTTAAAGGTCGCTCGTCGTCGTCCATCATTTAAAGGTCGCTCGTCGAATTCTGCACGATATTTGAGGTGATTCATTTAAAGGTCGCAACACCAGCTGCGAGTAGCAGCGCTACCGCGCGTAATCTATCATGAATACGTCTCCTCAGATCGCGCTCGGGTTCGTCTGATGGCTCAACAGGATCGGGAGCGGGAGTTGAGGACATAAACCTGCAAACGAAAAAAATGACACAATGAATATTTTATTAATATAATAATGTTGTTATTATTATTTTTTTTGGCTGAAAAGAAACAGAATATTATTTTAAATGGGTGAAAATTTTGTAAAAATCCGAAAATGGGCCCGAAATTTTATAAAAATTAAAGCAATAAAAATGATCGAATCGGCTAAAGTAAAAATGATTTTCGGAGCCGAACAACTCAAAGAATAAATAAATAGATAAATTCGAATTCGATTAAATAAATGGAATAAAAATTTACAAGTGTACAAAATAATCTAGAAAATGAATAAATTGAATTAAAAACAAGAAATATTAACAAATAAATAAATGAATAAACGAATCGGAAAATATTCACAAAATATTCACAAGTATATACACCGATAAAATCATGACTCGGGTCGTTCCTAAAGCTCGCCAATTCCCCGGCAACGGCGCCAAAAACTTGACGTGTGCGCGTATATACATATTTTTATAATGAAATTACACACGATTCGGTTTTAAATTTATAAAAGTGATTTATACTTCAACATCAAAACACACACGAAAGAGGCAAGTGTACCCCGTCATATATGCAGTAAAGTATCGGTAAGAACCAATTATCGATCCAAGGAAGTGGGCGGAGGAATAATACTAGACCTTTGTCATTAAATTAATGGAAGAAAGATTAGTTGTTTGATTTTATATAAACTAAAATAAGCATAAACAAATATTTATTAAAACATAGTATACTTCAAATAAGAAAATAAATATATAGCCTTGCTTTATACACAACCATAGCATGCAAACTAAGTCGGTTTTGCCACTAGAAACATTTGGTCAATTCTTCATTTTCAAGACAATTAGTATCCCTTTCGGGAATCCTAACATGACAATCATTCGGAAAGCTAAAACGATAAATACACTTTAACCACCTAAAATTGTTCTTTAACATGCAATTGATAAATGACTATGAAAATCTCTTAAAAATATGTTAGTCATCCGTTAGGAGTTTTCTAACCTCACTTAATCAAGGAAAGTGACACCGATAAACACAATGCAACCACCGAGACAAGCATAAACTAGATTAAATCACAACCGAGTTCATTTTACAAATCTTGCATATAAATTCACCAAGATAGCAATTTTGGCCTAAACTACTAACTAATCTAACATTTCATGGCAAGAATTCATAACAACACCATTTAACCCGTTAAGGTCCTTACGTGACGGAAAGCTTTCTTGATTAACAATAATTACATTTTATTAAACCACTAACCATTTCTAGTATCATGGTGCACACATTTTAAACAAGTTAAGCATGTTCAAAGTCTACTAATACATGATTAATTAAGCTTCATCTTTCAACTATCTCAACTAACCATATACTAATCATCCAACACAATTACTAATAATCAAGAAATCAACAACAATAACAAGGTTGCAAACTAATCATCACAGATTATCATAGAAAATACTTCCAAGTGTCATTACAAACAAAATTAACATACTAATGGTTATAATTAAGCAAGGGATTGTTGTTTTTGCCCAAAGGCTTACAATAATACATAAAACATTAATCTAAATGCTTGAAACATTAACAAAATTATGGAAAGATTAGAGGATCAAACCATAAACAATCACTAGATTAAGAATCCGGATAGTAATGGAGCTAAACGGCACAATGTGGCTTGAATCCGAGTCAAAAGCAAAGCCTCCGGAGCCTGTAAAATAGCCTGTGAAGCTCCCAAAATTCCAGAGTTACGAGCAGAATGTTTCTGCATGTTTTTTATAACATTTTGCAATCGCACGGTCGTGCCAATAAAGTGCACGGCCGTTCACTTTTTGAATTACTGGAGTTACTATTCACCATACCGCATGACATCATCAGATCTTGACCAGTCTTTGATCTCGCACGACCGTTCCTTTGGTGGCACGATCGTGCATCTACGGGTAAGGGTGGCACGAGCTCTTGAATGGGCAGTGCATAGCCGGGGTTGTGTTGGACATCGGATCCGCACGGGGTGCAACCATCCGCACGACCGTTCATCTCCGGGATTGGCTTGCACTCCGGATCGCACCGTCGTTCACTGCCGGGATGGGCTATATTGTCGGATATGCACGGTCGTTCCACTCATTGGATGACCGTGCCAAACGCCCAGGTCAGAATCTCCACAGAATGTTCACAGCTTTGTCGTTTCGTCCGGAAAGTCCTCGTTTTCACTATCATCTTGTTTGGCATGCTGTTTTAGGCCTGTAAACAAAAGTATACCTGATTAAGTATCCGAATAACGGTTTTACGGCCGAAAACGCATAAAATGGGGATAAAATGGGGGACTAAAATATGTGTAAATTGGTGAATATCAAATCTCCCCACACTTGAACCTTGCTTGTTCTCAAGCAAGCTAAATTAAAATGCAATATAAGCTAGAATCTAACAAGAACGAGAATTAACAGACTATCTACTAATATACAAACATACGGTTAACCGGTTTTTCGAAAGACAACATCAAATGAATAAAACCAAACAAGCGCATTCAATTATATGTATGGATAACCAAAAAGCCATGACTTCACTTTCAATTGACTTAACATGCTAATTTTCACACACCTCACAATGTTCACATACACCTCAGCTTTATTTGTGAAACATACGTAAAATGTGTATGTGCAAACACTCAATGCCATGTCAATGAAACGTGTAATATCATAAGCTTGTCATAAGATCTCGTCACCACCAACTAACATGCAAAAAAGTGTAAATCAAGAGGTCTTTAAGGGGTGTAACGTTAGGCTTGGGTGAAGGGTATGGAAATGGATATTTAAAGTGGCGAAATGGTTAAAACTCGGTAATAGCGTTTAACTAGCGTAAAATAATACAACTATACATACTAATACCTTAAAAAGGCGGCTTTTGCGATATCGAGCTCATCAACGAAATTTCATCATTTTAGCATTCAAAATTGCTCGAATTTTGTCGACATCACCCTATTTTAGGGTGTTTTATTTTCTGTGTTTTTTTTACATATATAAACTAATGGATTTGTACAATGAACAATAAACTATAACAAGCGCTAGTTAAACGATGCTTTTGGCTGAGTTTTAACACTAAAAGGTTTAAAAAAATAAAAAGGCTAAATTTGGCTAAGTGGGTGATTTTGTTGGGTAAACAAAGGGAAACACGGGGAAGGCTCGACATGATTAATCCTAAGGGTAATGTAAGGTTTACGGGAAACACAACACAAAGAACAAGGATAATACAAAGGGTTTTCTAAGTGCCTCTATCACTTCTACACAATTTCGCAAGTTCATGGTCTTAACAAGCATGCTAGTGACAAGTTCTAAATTACACATGACATTCGGATCACACCTACTCCGAAATGAACAATCATATAACAATTTTACGGCTCAAATATGCTCACATAATCGGAAGGAATGGGTAAAAGTGTGAAAATTCTCATGCAAGTCCTTCTTTGTTTGTCACGCTTTCCGGTTTTCTTTTTCAAAATTTATTTTGCTTGTCGAGTTTTTATCATCTCCAAAGCTTTCTAAAACACAAACAACCGGTTTATTAGCTAAAAATAATATATACAATTTACTGATATTTTTGAATGATTTTTCTGATTTTTTTTAGGACAAACAAAGTTAACAAGTTAAACCCCTCCCCACACTTGAACTTCGCATTGACCCCAATGCGAAACCCGAAATATAGAGATAAAGGAGAATAATACTCCCCTGATGATGATTTTGATGAAACGAGACTTCAAAGCTGGTCCTGTGATGTGCTCCGGTCCAAGATGTGCTAGCCAAAATCTGCAAGTATGTCACAAGGCACGGCAAGACAAAACAGAAACAATATGAACGCAAATAAACCATAATTTACATAAATAAAACTACTAAATGTCCAAACATAGATAAGACAAATAAACTAAAGTGTCTGAAACATAAAGTACATATCCGGGGGTGCTTGAAATAGTAGCCAAAATGAACACCCGAAAAACAAACTACTGAAATAACAAAACCACCAACAAACAACTCCACCTAATCCTCGTCATCGTCACCCCCATCATCTCTCGTGTTGGACGGGCCTGCACCTCCATAACTGGGTGGGTTCCCGTATGGGAACTGTGGGGGCTCCCCAAAGTAGTTCGAGAATGCATTATGAAGACCCCCGAAAAGATATGAGAACCCAGCTTGCACCTCCTGGCGCATAAAGTCCTGGTTCGCCCTCAGCTGGTCCTGACCAACTCGCAGCTGCTCTATACTAATCTGCTGCTGCTCCTGACTAGCATACAGCTACTCTAAACTGGTGCGCTGATGCTCTTGACTCACCTGTATCTGTTGAAACTGCTGGTAGAGATCAGGATAAGACGGGATGCCCTCTGGCCAATCCTGGTGCTTGTGGTATCCTTGATGTTATGGTGAATGTGGTGGTGTCTGTGGCTCATGCTGCTCGTGCTGCTCTCCCATCTCCTCATCCTCATCCTCCGCCTCTGCTAGAGGCAACGGGTCCCAGACCTCTTTGTTCAAACCCTTCAATCGATCCCCATGATCCGTCTCTGCAATAAGCCCCATCGCCTTCAAGGAGCGGATATCAAGATATAAACCCTCGGTCACTAAGGTAAGACCCTGAAGCACCTCATCAGTCATTAACCCTAAGTTGTAAGCGATCTCGGTCACATACTGACCGTCGTGAATCTGACTGCTGTTGGTTCTTCCTAAGCTGTTCACAAAGTATTCCGCCATCCGCGCGGCGAGGTTGATGTGTACCCCCTCCGCTAGCGCATATAGAAATATAAGATCTGATGTTGGACAATTTCCCAAACTGTCCATGCGCCCGCATATGGTATGGCTAAAAATGTGATGCATAACTCTATGTAATGGGTCTCGTAACCTTGAAGCTTTTGACATCCTAGGATCATATGGGTCTCCAACTGCGATATGAGCCCAAAACTCGCCCCGCGCTTCTTCACTTGGGAAGACGAACTGATCCGTAAAGAACTCAGAATCCATATCTTCATTTGTGTAGATTCCAAGTCTTCGACCCAATCTTCCAACCGTCCAATTATGCCAACGTCCACCCAATCTGAAAGTCACCCTATTCTTGTAGCGGAAGTTGGGGATTTTATGAGCCTTTGGCTTATCGTAGGAATAGGTAGCAAAGAATTCAATCGTTAGCTCATGATAGATAGGGCGGTCGATGGTGACCAAACGCAAAAGCGGAATAGTTAGCATGTTTTCCAGTCGGTCGCGCTGATTTAAATCATGCATAAGATCCCAGTCTAGTCTTCGGGGGATGCCAAACTGGCCCCGCCTATTCCACAATGAGTGAAGTTTTGGGATGCAAAGACTTTCCCTCTCATCCTCAGGGTCAAATTGTAAGAAGGTATGATTCATCTGCATAAGGGAAGACAGTTAAAATAGGAGAAACAGAAAAAAATTCATTCGGAACAGCCGAACACATAGTTGTGAAGCTACTATCTCGCTGATCTGGGCGTTTGGCACGGGCGTGCGACCAATCGCACGGTCGTGCGTGCCCGAGAAATAGCAAAGGTGGTCGGCTTATGTCGTGACTGCACAGCGTGCGACCAACGGCACCACCGTGCATCACCGAGACCATAACAATCCATCATGAACAGCCGGCACCACACGACCGTTCCATCAGAGGAACGACCGTGCGACCTGGTTTTTCTGCAGATTTTAAGCCCCTGGTTCTGAATAGCCAGATTTTTCAAAAATCAACAAGTTTTGGGCCAACGGGGGTCAGAAAATCAACCGGGTGTTCACGAAACATATGATTCTTGCAAGGGCTAGGGTTTCGCTTGTATTTATGAAGGGAACCCTAAAAACCTTGAAGAAATCGAACGAATCTAACCTAGAACGTGGATGAAACAGAAAATCGACAAGAAAGAACATACCGTGCGGAAGGATTAGTGAAACCGTGCGAAAAAATCATGCGATTTGAGGCAAAATCGGTCTGGAACGGCTGGTGCAGATAGGGTTTTCGCGACTTGTGAGAAATGGCAGCAGATGGGGGTTTTTATACTGCACAAATGACCATACTGCCCCTGCCTTTCGCACGGGCGTGCGACAGCTCGCACGGTCGTGCGTATCCGACATCGTTCAAACCCTGCACGCTGATCTCGGAACTGTACTGGGGGTGCGACTCGAGGTTCTGGTCAGCTCGCAACCGCACGGGCTTGCGGCCCATGGCACGGTCGTGCCAAATCTGCAGATATGTCTGTTTGCAGCAGAAAGCAGTTTTAGCAGCCGATTTGGCCTTTTTTCGCCATTTTTACCATCCGCAAACTGGTCTAACATTTTTCCCACAAAGACCCTACGCTCGACACGTTTAAAAATAGTACAAACTAACGAAATCTACAAAACACGCCTAAATTACGCTAAAACTAAAAAAACATAAAAATGGACGATTTTACCCCTAAAGCGCCAAAGACGCTCTTGCTACATTTTTAATCCACGAGTCAGTAGCGTAGACTCTCCTCCCCACACTTATGATGTGTGCGGGGCGTGCAGCTCGATAACCTCCACCGCCGACTCGATCGGCCCGGCAACGTAAAGCTTCAAACGATGACCATTTACCTTGAAAATAACGCCGTACGCGTTCTCTATTGCAACAGTCCCATAAGGAAATACCTCTTTTATAGTGTATGGTCCTGTCCAACGTGAATGTAATTTTCCTGGAAATAAGTGCAACCGCGAGTTGTAAAGAAGAACAAGATCGCCCGCTTGGAATTGTTTGTGGTCCTTCAAGCGTTTATCGCGCAATCTCTTGGTGCGCTCTTTGTACAACACGGAGCTCTCATAAGCGTGTTGTCGTAGCTCAACCAATTCATGAATCTGAAGAAACCGGGCTTCACCTCTGGTTTTTAAGTCCAGATTTGCGGTTTTTAGAGCCCACATCGCTTTATGCTCCAACTCCACCAATAAATGACACGCTTTTCCATATACAAGCCTAAAGGGAGTAGTCCCAATAGGGGTCTTGTAAGCTGTACAGAAAGCCCACAACGCCTCGTCTAGTTTGTCCGACCAATCCTTGCGCTTTACACCTACAGAGCGCTCAAGGATTCGTTTTAGTCCCCGGTTTGTGACCTCCACCTACCCGCTCGTCTGTGGATGATAGGGCGTGGATAAACGGTGAAGCACACCGTAGCGGGATAAAGATTTTTCAAGGTGGGTATTGCAGAAGTGAGTCCCTCTATCACTGATAAGCGCCTTCGGAGCACCAAACCGGGCGAACAAACTTTTCAAAAATCTCACGACCACCCTGGCATCATTGGTGGGTAAGGCCTGTGCCTCCACCCATTTTGATACGTAGTCAACTGCGACCAGGATGTACTTATTTCCTCGTGAGGGGGGAAATGGTCCCATGAAGTCTATCCCCCAAATGTCGAAGACTTCACAAACTTGAATCTAGTTCTGAGGTATTTCATCACGTGTCGATATATTTGCCGCCCTTTGGCAGGCATCGCATGCTCTAACCCAACTCTGCACATCACGAAAAATAGTCGGCCAGTAAAACCCGGAATCCAGCACCTTCTTGGCGGTGAAATTGGCTCCATGGTGGCCTTCGGTAGGTCCCTCACGACAATGGCTCAGAATATCGGTCGCCTCCTTCCCTGAAACGCATCTTCTGATCACCTGATCAGCACCAACCTTGAATAAGAAAGGGTCGTACCAAATGTAGTGCTTGACATCCGAAAAGAATTTCCTCTTTTGTTGGTGAGTCAACCCTTTAATCAGAATCCCGAAAGCAAGATAGTTCACAAAGTCGGTGAACCAAGGTGACTCATCGCATATCTCAACGCTCATCAACGACTCATGTGGGAAATTGTCATTAATTGAATCCCAACGCGTGTCCTCGATGTCTCCATGCTCCAACGGAGATAGATGGTCAGCCGCTACATTCAACGCACCCTTTTTATCCTGAATTTCAATATCAAACTCCTGCAGCAACAAGATCCATCTGATGAGACGCGGTTTAGCGTCCTGTTTGCTGAAGAGATATCTGATGGTTGCGTGATCAGTATACACTATTGTTTTTGAAAGCACCAAATACGATCTAAATTTGTCAAATGCGAAAACAACAACCAAGAGCTCCTTTTCAGTCGTGGTGTAGTTCTCCTGAGCGTCGTGAAGAGTCTTGCTCGCATAATAGATCGGGTGAAAGTGCTTTTCTTTCTTCTGACCCAGAACGGCCCCTATAGCGTAATCGCTCGCGTCGCACATAATTTCAAATGGTAGACTCCAGTCAGGTGCAACTAAAATAGGGGCCTCAATCAACTTTTGCTTGAGAAGGTCGAAAACCCTCAAGCAATCATCTCCAAAGATAAACAGAGCGTCTTTCTCCAACAGACGGGTCATGGGCCTAGCAATTTTTGAGAAATCCTTGATGAATCGCCAATAGAACCCCGCATGACCAAGAAAACTCCGTATCGCTCTCACAGAGGTGGGAGGCGGAAGTCGTGAAATAACGTCAACTTTAGCTGGATCGACCTCCATACCGGCACGAGAAATCTTATGTCCCAGAACTATGCCCTCTTTCACCATGAAGTGGCACTTTCCCCAGTTGAGGACTAGATTCGTCTCTTCGCACCTCTTCAACATCTTCTTCAAATTTTCCAAACAATGATCGAAGGAATCCCCAAATACTGAAAAGTCATCCATGAAAACCTCCATAGAATCCTCGATCATATCATGAAAAATTGCAACCATGCATCTCTGGAAGGTCACCGGTGCATTACACAACCCAAAAGGCATACGCCGGTAGGCGAATGTGCCGAAGGGGCAGGTAAAGGTAGTCTTCTCCTGATCCTCAGGAGCAATAGGAATTTGGAAGTACCCTGAGAACCCGTCCAAGAAATAGTAATACAACTTCCCCGACAGACGCTCCAACATCTGGTCGATGAATGGAAGCGGGAAGTGATCCTTACGAGTAGCATCATTGAGTTTGCAGTAATCAATGCAAACTCGCCACCCAGTGATGGTACGGGTAGGAATTAGCTCATTCCTATCATTTGCGAATACAGTAATACCACCTTTCTTGGGTACTACCTGCACTGGACTCACCCACACAGAGTCAGATATGGGATATATCATCCCGGCATCCAACAACTTAATCACTTCTTTCTTCACCACGTCTTGCATATTTGGATTTAAACGCCTCTGATGTTGTGCACACGGTTTGTACTCGTCTTCCATCAGAATCTTGTGAGTACAAAAAGAGGGATTGATGCCCTTGATATCCATGATTTTCCACGCAATGGCCCTCTTATGAAGTCTCAGAACCTCGAGAAGCTGATTCTTCTCATCCTTTTCCAATAATGCCGAAATAATGACCGGCAAGCGACACTCCTCGTCCAGAAATGCATACTCGAGATGTGGCGGGAGTTCTTTCAACTCCATAGATGGCGGATCTTCAATCGAAGGTTTTGCTTTCTCTTCTTCTACATGTCCAATTTCTAGAAACCGATCCGGACTCTGGGAACCATCGTCACCAATCTGATAGACTGGCTGCTCGAAATTGTGGCCCTCCTCGTAATGCCAATCAGGTCCCCACACGACAGACGTGTGTCCGTATCAATCTCGTCAACAGTGCCTTGAAAATGAGAGCACACACATGCGTCGACAATGTCGACATAGTAAAGCATGTCATCGTGACTTTGCAGATGTTGCATTGATCTTTTGATATCAAATGTCATGTGCTCGTCATTTACTCGGAGCGTGATTTGGCCAGCTGCCACATCAACAATCGTCCTCGCAGTATTGAGGAACGGACGCCCAAGTATCAAAGGCACTCTTGAATCTTCGTCCATGTCAAGAATAACAAAATCCACGGGGAAAACAAATTTATCGATTTTAACAAGCATGTTTTCAACAAATCCACGCGGATACTTGATTGAATGGTCTGCCAACCGAATGCTCATTCTAGTGGGTGACGGCTCTCCCAGATCCAGTTTAGTAAAAACCTTATAAGGCATAAGGTTGATACTAGCTCTCAAGTCAGCCAATGCATGGCTAACAGACATGTTTCCAATCAAACAAAGAAGCGTAAAACTACCAGGATCTCCCATTTTCGTGGGCAGACGGTTTTGCAGAATGGTAGAACAAGTTTCATTCATCACCACACATGATATATCCTAGAGCTCTGTTTATTCGAGAGGATGTCCTTTAAGAATTTCGCATATTTTGGCATCTGGGCCAAGGCTTCAACAAACGGTATATTTATGCGTAGTTTCTTAAACAACTCAAGGAACTTACCGTATTATTCTTTGTTTTTCTGCTTCTTCAGCCTGCCTGGATATGGTACTGGCGGAGTGTAATCTTTGACTGGCTCCTGGACTTGTGCTGTACTTGCTGGGCGTAGCCTGGCTTACACCTCGTCCGGTGTGTCAGTCGAGACCGCTCCAGTGATCGGTGATGAGTCCGATATGGTGAGTCCGGTAGTTTTTCCACTCCTGGTCATTACAGCTTTCACATGCCCGCTCGGGTTTGTCACTGTATTGCCCGGAAGACCGCCTGGGGGCCTTTTAGACATCATCTGTGCCAGCTGACCAACCTGGTTCTCGATATTCTGAATCGAGGCTTTGTGACTCCTCATTTCTCCCTCATGGGATAGAAAACGATCCTCGCTTTGTTGGTATCGTTTTTCAGCCAACTGATTTGCACTCGAGGAGATAGTAAGAAGCTGAGCCATCATGTCCTCCAGCTTGGAACTAGATTGAGGGGCCTGCTACTGGGAATTACACCCAGTGCCCTGATTCTGATATGAATATGGACGCTGCTGGTAAGGTTGGTTGTATGGCAGAAATTGCTGACCCTGAGCCTGCTATGGCGCTGGAGCGTGCTGAGTAAATCCCAATGGGTTTTGATTGCCCGTGTTCGCTCGCCACCCAAAATTTGGGTGATTCCTCCATCCGGGAATATAGGTATTGCTGTACGGGTTGTTCTGCGGCCTCACCTGATTACTCACAAAATCTACTTCTTCGTGGCCCTCATACACGACTCCCTGGAAGCACGCGCCAGGCTCGTGTGACACTCCACACTGGTCACATACCGAACCAGCTTGCGCGACTATCTGGGACCTATCGAATTTTGATGCAAGAGCCGAGATTTATGCAGTAATGGCTGTGTAATCGTCCACAGCGTAAACTCCTGCGCGAGATGCTGATGATGATGATGTAGCCCGGCCTCTATCTCCTCCGCGACGTGAGCTAGACTTCAACGCAGCTTTTTCAATGATATCATACGCTTCATTCGGCGTCTTCGTTCCTAAATCGCCTCCTGTATTCACGTCTAATCTCTCCTGCGTGTTGTAACTGAGCCCTTGATAGAACATCAAGACCAGCTGTCTCTTGGAAAAGCCATGATGTGGAACATCAATCAACAAATCTTTAAACCTCTCCCAGGCCGCGTGCAACGACTCTCCCTCGTCCTGGCGAAAGGTCACAATCCGGTTCCGTAGCTTGGTTGTTTTCTTAGGTGGAAAATATTTTTGCATAAACAGCTCCGCCAACTCATTCCAGGTCCTGATGGACCCAGCTGGAAGTGACATAAGCCAAGCTCTAGCTTTGTCACGCAACGAGAAAGGAAACAACCTCAACCGAACAGCATCCTCCGAAACACCTCTAATCCTAAATGTCGAACAGACTGCGAGAAAAGCATCGATATGTCTCCCGGGATCCTCATGCTCATGCCCGTCAAACTGCACCGAATTTTGCACCATATTAATAATACAAGATTTAATTTCAAAAGTAGGTGCATCTATAGTAGGCTGTAGGATACTCGGCTCTAGGCCTGCCCCTCCAGGCTGATTCGATTCATTCAAAGGTCGCTCGTCGTCCGCCATGATTGCGTTTCCTGAGGCCCCTGAGCCCTCGGCTTCAGCGGGTACCACCTGCTCCTGCTCACCAGCTGCGAGTAGCAACGCTACCGCGCGGGATCTATCACGAATACGTCTCTTCAGATCGCGCTCGGGTTCGTCTGACGGCTCAACATGATCGGGAGCGGGGGTTGAGGACATAAACCTGCAAACGAAAAAAATGACACAATTAATATTTTATTAATATAATAATGCTGTTATTATTATTATTATTTTTTTTGGGCTGAAAAGAAACATAATATTATTTTAAATGGGCTGAAAATTTTGTAAAAATCCGAAAATGGGCCCGAAATTTTATAAAAATTAAAGCAATATAAATGATCGAATCGGCTAAAGTAAAAATGATTTTCGGAGCCGAAAACTCAAAGAATAAATAAATAGATAAATTCAAATTCGAATAAATAAATGGAATAAAAATTTACAAGTGTACAAAATAATCTAGAAAATGAATAAATTGAATTAAAAACAAGAAATATTAACAAATAAATAAATGAATACACGAATCGGAAAATATTCACAAAATATTCACAAGTATATACACCGATAAAATCATCACTCGGGTCGTCCCTAAAGCTCGCCAATTCCCCGGCAACGGCGCCAAAAACTTGACGTGTGCGCGTATATACATATTTTTATAATGAAATTACACACGATTCGGTTTTAAATTTATAAAAGTGATTTATACTTCAACATCAAAACACACACGAAAGAGGCAAGTGTACCCCGTCATATATGCAGTAAAGTATCGGTAAGAACCAAGTATGAATCCAAGGAAGTGGGCGGAGGAATAATACTAGACCTTTGTCATTAAATTAACGGAAGAAAGATAAGTTGTTTGATTTTATATAAACTAAAATAAGCATAAACAAATATTTAATAAAACATAGTATACTTCAAATAAGAAAATAAATATATAGCCTTGCTTTATACACAACCATAGCATGCAAACTAAGTCGGTTTTGCCACTAGATGTTAGTGCATTCATCTGCCGACTTCGTCTTATATCGAGTCTCAGGTTCGATGCGGTTTTTGTTCAAGCATGATGTTATGATGACATCATCAATGACATCACTTCACAAGAGACAAAACAGTATTGCATGATTCACGAGAAATTCAGATTGTCTTAAATGTGATTTCGCTCAAAATGTAAATTTTGATTTCGCTCATAGTGATAGATAGTGATTTCGCTTATGTGTCAATTAGATGGTTTCGCTCATGTGTCATGTACATAAGAGCGAAATCAAGTCAACTATAAATAGGGGTATGTTCTTGTCATTTGTAACGGAATTTGGCCAAGTGACACCGAGGTGTTTCGCCAAAGTATATCAAATTTTCTGAAGACATGGAAGAGGAATTCTACAACGCGTTTTCCACGCCAGTTGCTCCCGTTACAGCTGCAGAGAATTTATACAGTGAAAATGAGACGGGAACTCATCAAAAGCCGCCAAAACTTATGTACATTGAAGATTTTCAGGGATGGAAAAATCGATTTGAGAACTGGGTGCAAGCTTAAAAGTTTGATGCATGGTGTTCGTTGGAGAAAGATTATGAGAAACCTAAAAACAAACGTGGACTGGAAAAGGGTTTTAGTGACTTTACGGAAGTTGATAAATTGAAGTATACTAGTGAGAAAATGATGATCAGTATTCTTCAACAGGAAATTACAGAAGATATATTTGTTTTGCTTCAACATGGTGATACAGCTAAGTCAATTTGGGAAGCATTAATTCAGAAATTCAAAGGAAGTGCAGATATGATTAAAAACAAAAAGGCGTTATTGAAGAAGTCGTTTGATATGTTTTCAGCCTTCGACAATGAAACTACTAAGCATACCATTGATAGATATTGTCATTTAGTCTTGGAAATGAAAAGATTTAACATTGAGAAAGATGATGATGAGTGGGTCGATAAATTAGCTGAAGCTCTACCACAACAAAAATGGGGAACTTATTTGATGATTTTAAAACACACAAGAAAGTCTCAGAATATGAATCTGGCACAATTCATTCAAAAGATTGAAGAGCAGGAGCTGGATATTCAGAAAACCGCTATCATGACAAATCCAAATGCTAAACAAGATGTCAGTCTGTACTACCGAGGGAACTAGTTTGAGGCTACCCCCAGCCCTAGCCCAAAGATTCAAACTGGTTATAGTGCTGATAGTTCGTCTGGAACAAAGAGTAGTAATGTGACTCAAAGTGGTGGATTTTCTTCATCATTCTCAAGTTTTGATCCAAACAGCACAACATCAAGTTCTCAACGACAAAACTCAACAAACCTTCAGTGCAATGTTACCTTAAACATTCAAAATGGTCAGAATCTGTCTCCGGAAGTTGCCAAGCAACACATGGCATCACTGGTTGCTATGTTAGAATCTTACGAAAGTTTGATCGGTGGGAAGATTGGGAATCCGATGCTTACCAAAGAAGATTACGACCAAATTGATGCTGAAGAACTTGAATTGATGGATATCAAATGGTGCCTAGCGAGTGCTTGGAGAAGAGCTGAAAAGTTTCAAGAAATTACTGGTAGAGATGAATTTCGAGGAATGGCTACTTCTCAGTTGGGATTTGACAAATCGAAAGTTACCTGTTTCCGTTGCAAAGGAAAAGGTCATTTTAAATGTGAGTGCAAAAACAAAGAAGCAACCGGGGATCAAGAAAAGAACAACTATTATCAGAAATCAATTTTTCATCAGATTGCTCAACAATCACAAACTGCACATGGTCATGCTATTGAAGATGGAAAGAAGAAAGCTTTACTTATCCATCAAGATGATGAATTTGTTGCTGAAGGATTTAGTTGGAACAAATACATACCTGGTTCAGCTTGTGTTGCAAGAATTCAGGGTGAAAATGAGACTAGTGAGAAAAGAATTCCGATTTTTCCAGATCTTGGAAGTGATGTGGATACCGATGATGAAGAAGAACATCTCAACAGAGCTAGAAAAGGCATTGATCCTGACAGTTTTAATTTCTTCTTTGCAGATAAAATGGAAATGCTAAATCAGAAGAAGATTGCCAGATTAAGGAGAGAGCTGGAAGCAGCAAAAATGCAAGCTGATGAAAAGACAAAGACATAAGCTGGAGAAGCAAATGTTGATCAAGTGATTGAGAAAGTTGTGGAGAAACTTGTTGAAGTTGAAAAGATTGTCGAAATAGAGAAAATCGTCGAAGTAGAAAAGATCGTTGAGGTTGAAAAGATAGTTGAAAAAATGGTTGAAGTTGAAAAACCTTCTTCAAAGTGTTCAGAATCATGTAAAACTTGTGAAGAAAAATATAAGAAGATTGCTGATATGGAGAAGATTAAAGAAGATTGACTGTCTGATGTGAAGTATGTGAAAGAGTCATATGATGTGCTCAACAACACAGTTGATAGTCTGAAAAAGACGAATACAGAAATTGAAAAGGCAATGGATAAAATGAGCGCAACATTAATGACAAAGCAGAGTGTTATCAATGAGTATATTGAAGACTGTGCTAAGCTGAAGAAAGAAGTGGAGCTTGAAAAGATTGAAAGTGAAAGGATTAAACGATTACTGTTGAGTTATACTACATGTGATTATCTGATTGATCGTGTTTATCCTACTGTTGCAGGTCTGGAAGCGTTCATGGATAAAAAGACTGAAGATACTGATACTGGTAAGAAACCAAGTGTCAAGTATAACAGATGTCCGCCCCCGATCCATGAAACTTATTCTCCCAGGAATCCTAATGAGGAGCGTCTAAAAAAGGCAGTCAACATCAAGTTAAAGTCTGAAATCATTGATGAATTACCAGACAATATTGATGTTACATTCACAGCGTCTGAAACTGATCATGAGTCCGAGTTATTAAAAAGAGTGGTCGATCAGGTGTTGGATACGGATGAAGAGTCAAAACCGGAGTCTAAGTCTGAAAGTTCAAGTTCGTCAGAAAAGAGTCCGAGTTCACCGGCTAACAGGGTTTACAATAGAGAATTCCTGTTATCAAAATCTAATTTGAATGACGGATTAATCAAAGTGGCATATACTTTGTTTGATTCAGACAAATTATATTCTGATGAGGAATTCCCAATAAGAAGTGTAAAAACTGAAATGATCAAACAGGTTTTCAAATTAACAGAAATTAATATTTCTAAAATAAAAGATTTAAATCTTCATGAAAAACCTAAAAAGTACACTTCAAGAGTTCAATAGAGATTGAATAAGAAAAAGGGTTACGGTTATGGTTCAGGTTTTCAAAAGAAATCAAACCATAATGGTAATCTCAAAAAGAAAGGTCTTGGTTTCATTTCATCAGAAAATTATAAAAATCAGAAAACTTATAAACCAAATACAAAATTTGTTGCAGGTGGAAGTTGTGAAGATGAGCAGAAGAAACCATTCTGGAAACAGTCGAATCAAGAGTTTCTTACTGAGGTAAAGAGGAATGTGAAGAAGTTTGCTTCAAGAGTTGATAGAAGAACATGTTTCAAGTGTCAAAAAGTTGGACACATTGCTTGGAATTGCCAAGAGTCCACTTATTCAAAACAGGGAGTGTCTTCTAACTCTAATATGAAAAAGAAATGTGTTGAAAAATCGACTTTGGAAGTTGGTGAAACTTCAAAACGTTTTTACAAAAGACAAATCGATTTGAGTAAACAAAAATGGGTTGTTAAATCTGAGGGTATTTCTGACAATGAATCTGATTCCATAAAGTCAGAGGAGTCTTTGATTGATAAAAAGGTTGTGAATTCCCTTCCAGAGGTGAACGATGAGAATTTTCCTCAATTGTCAAAGGAAAATCTGATGAAGAAAGTGGGAAAGGTAGAGATCTCAAATCAATTCTTCGCTGATAAGGGAGAATTTGATTATGAGAAGGCTTTCAATGGAAAAGTCAAACATATTTTCGGTAAGATGGTAGACAGGAAGGTAAAGGATGCTAAAGAGTTTTACAAATCAAAATGTTGGTGGGACAGATGTTTGCCACCAAAATCACCCAAGGCTGGTCAGGCTTGGGTGACAGCATTTTCACCGTAAGTTCCTGACTTGCCGGAGCTCCCAGGCTGGTAAGAGTGGAGCAGGAATCGGCATCTTTCTTAGCAAATGATCCTACAAGTGGTAAAGTACAGGTGGTATATTTAAATTGTTATATTTTGATGTGCAAGTGGTTATGTTTGTTAAGTGAACCTGCTAGTGGTTGTTGAAAGTTTTCACTGACAAGTGGTTAATCAAGGTCATTAAGTTGAACTTGATTGGACCATTCTTACAATTGGTATGTTGAAGTGAAATTGATAAACCCCTAACCTACAATTGGTAAAATCAAACTTATTTTCCGGAAAAACCATTTTGATTAAAACAAACTTAAGTGTTTTGAGATCACAATGGGAAAATAGTTTGTTATGAGGGGGAGTTCTGATTGTTTATGCCAAGTGGATGGCGAATTGAAGCGATTTGATATCGGTTGTCACTTTATTGTTTAGTTTGTTTTCAAATTTCCTAAAATGTGTTTGCATTTTAGGGGGAGTAAAAGTTTTCAGAAAATCCAAAAACATTAGAAAATTTGAAAAATAAAAAAAAACATGATAAAATGAAAAATGAGTTTTGTTGTATAAAAGAGGAAATGATAGTACATCAGTGGACGATCATGGCATGCTAAAGAAATGGAAAGTTAAAAAGTAATAAACGGTCTCACTAATGATGTGTCAGTAGGTTTTTGCACATTTAGTAGATTGTGACGAGATATAAACCTAAAATTCAAACTTGCTTAATTTGTGGGTAACATCTCTCGGATATATGGGTAACCCCCGAAATCTTGTTTGAAGGACCCCTCTTTCTGAGATACTAGGTCTTTATGCTTAGTGATATCTGGGGTATTATCCCGGGACTTCTGATAATGCGGAAGCAATGGCCTAGTCCCCGGAGAATACTTTCTACTTGCTTGAAATATAGCGCCGCCCTCAGCAAAAATAGACAATAAAATTGCTAATTAATGTTGTTGTAAAAAAGATCCTCTAAAGGGGACCCACCAAAAGTCGAGCCGTCATCTCTCTGCTGAACGGAATTTCTGACCTGAGCTCTCACGGTTTCGCAATTTAACCCCTTACATATATCATCTAGGTATACTCACCTGTAAGACTGAATATTGGGATCTGGATACGGGAGTATATTCTGAGGTGGGACACGCGATTAAGTTTAAGTGCTTAAAACATTAATCTCGTATCTCGAAACAGTTGAACTTTGTGTGAGAATTTAAGTGGATCAGTATACTGACAATCTAAGTGAATCGTTTAGAACTTAAAATGTTTAAAGCTTAACGGTGTTGGTGATTTACCTCAGAACTGATATGATCCTCTTACACAAACTCACAAAAATATATTGTATGTAAATATTTCATTTCTGCATTTCATTTCGGTTATTTCAAAATTCCAAAAAGATTTTCGGTGTGTTTTAGCATAAATTTTGAAAAATTCAAAAAGATTTTAGACAACTGATGTTGAAAAGCTGATTTTCAAAATTCCGAGTGCTAAACGTGAGGAACAGGTTTGGAAAAGTGTGTTTGAAGTTGTGAGAAATGGAAATGATATATATTCATGTGGTTCATCAGAAATTGTCATGATAAATCTTTCTATTCAGGGTTGTATCTTCAAGAGTTTAGTGAAGTTTCTAAATTTGTTATATCTTATTTTTTATGAAACTTATGTTTTGGGTAGAGAATATGTAGGTGAATCAGGTTACGATACCTGAACCTGTGAAAGTCAGACTACGATCCCAGTACAAGTTGAGGGGGAGTCTGTTAGAGAAAGAGAGTCTGAAGATACAGGATAGAGCCAGAGATTCTGAAAGAGAATTGGAGATAGCATAAAGCCAGATAGAGATCCTGAAGGAAGCCCAAAGACTGATAAAGACTGAAGATTGAGAAGACTCAACACTTAAGACTCGTCAACATCTGAGGGGGAGTCTGTTAGTGCATTCATCTGCCGACTTCGTCTTATATCGAGTCTCGGGTTCGATGCGGTTTTTGTTCAAGCATGATGTTATGATGACATCATCAATGACATCACTTCACAAGAGACAAAACAGTATTGCATGATTCACGAGAAATTCAGATTGTCTTACATGTGATTTCGCTCAAAATGTAAATTTTGATTTCGCTCATAGTGATAGATAGTGATTTCGCTTATGTATCAATTAGATGGTTACGCTCATGTGTCATGTACATAAGAGCGAAATCAAGTCAACTATAAATAGGGGTATGTTCTTGTCATTTTTAACGGATTTTGGCCAAGTGATACCGAGGTGCTGCCGGTTTTTCCTCTGATTGTAAACATTGTAAATTGAATATACAAGAGGTTTAAAGTGAATCAAGCTGTTTTTACATCCGTTTCTCTATTTCCGCCTCTGAAACGGATTTGAGCTCTTCCGAACGACTCGTTTAGGTCGCAATCCAATCCTACACTAGAAACATTTGGTCAATTCTTCATTTTCAAGACAATTAGTATCCCTTTCGGGAATCCTAACATGACAATCATTCGGAAAGCTAAAACGATAAATACACTTTAACCACCTAAAATTGTTCTTTAACGTGCAATTGATAAATGTCTATGAAAATCTCTTAAAAATAAGTTAGTCATCCGTTAGGAGTTTTCTAACCTCACTTAATCAAGGAAAGTGACACCGATAAACACAATGCAACCACTGAGACAAGCATAAACTAGATTAAATCACAACCGAGTTCATTTTACAAATCTAGCATATAAATTCAACAAGATAGCAATTTCGGCCTAAACTACTAACTAAACTAACAATTCATGGCAAGAATTCATAACAACACCATTTAACCCGTTAAGGTCCTTACATGACGGAAAGCTTTCTTGATTAACAATAATTACATTTTATTAAACCATTAACCATTTCTAGTATCATGGTGCACACATTTTAAACAAGTTAAACAAGTTAAGCATGTTCAAAGTCTACTAATACATGATTAATTAAGCTTCATCTTTCAACTATCTCAACTAACCATATACTAATCATACAACACAATTACTAATAATCAAGAAATCAACAACAATAACAAGGTTGCAAACTAATCATCAAAGATTATCATAGAAAATACTTCTAAGTGTCATTACAAACAAAATTAACATACTAATGGTTATAATTAAGCAAGGGATTGTTGTTTTTGCCCAAAGGCTTACAATAATACATAAAACATTAATCTAAATGCTTGAAACATTAACAAAATTATGGAAAGATTAGAGGATCAAACCATAAACAAGCAATAGATTAAGAATCCGGATAGTAATGGAGCTAAACGGCACAATGTGGCTTGAATCCGGGTCAAAAGCAAAGCCTCCGGAGCCTGTAAAATCGCATGTGAAGCTCCCAAAATTCCAGAGTTACGAGCAGAATGTTTCTGCATATGTTTTTTATAACATTTTGCAATCGCACGGTCGTGCCAATAAAGTGCACGACCGTTCACTTTTTGAATTATTGGAGTTACTGTTCACCATACCGCATGACATCATCAGATCTTGACCAATATTTGATCTCGCACGACGTTCCTTTGGTGGCACGATCGTGCATCTCCAGGTAAGGGTGGCATGAGCTCTTGAACGGGCAGTGCATAGCCGGGGTTGTGCTGGACATCGGATCCGCACGGGGTGCAACCATCTGCACGACCGTTCATCTCCGGGATTGGCTTGCACTCCGGATCGAACCTTCGTTCACTGCCGGGATGGGCTATATTGTTGGATATGCACGGTCGTTCCACTCATTGCATGACCGTGCCAAACGCCCAGGTCAGAATTTCCACAGAATGTTCGCAGCTTTGTCGTTTCGTCCGGAAAGTCCTCGTTTTCACTATCATCTTGTTTGGCATGCTGTTTTAGGCCTGTAAACAAAAGTATACCTGATTAAGTATCCGAATAACGGTTTTACGGCTGAAAACGCATAAAATGGGGATAAAATGGGGAACTAAAATATGTGTAAATTGGTGAATATCACATATCTTTCGACTTGAGTCCCTGTGAGGACATCTGTTCAGCAAAGCCCTTTAGTGCAATCGCTGTATCGATATAGTCCTTTATGGACATGTTATTTCATTAAAATCCCTTTGGGGATATACTATTTCGAAATAGTCCCTTGTGGACATGAGATTTCACTATAGTCCCTTAGCGGACATGACATTTCATTATAGACCTTTCGTGGGCAAACCGTTTCAATATAGTCTCTATACGAACTTATAATATTTTGAAGTCCCTATACGGACTTATAATATTTTAATAGTCCCCATAAGGACTTATAATTTATTTTTAAGTCCTCTGTGGACAAATATGATACTAAAAGTCCTGAATAAGGCACTATTGTAAAATTTCCTAATAATTTATGGGAAGCTTTGGAAATTTTATATAGGTATTCATTTTGTCCTTTATCAAACAATAGTATCAATTTTATTCGAACTTTATCGATCAGCTAAATAATTTCAAAAGATCTTCTTAATGGTTTACCCCTGCCAAGTGGCAAGTCCACACTAATTGGCCAAAACTTTTGGTAGTTAAGGATAATATTCCTTCTACTATGATAGTTAAGGGAGATACCCCTTCTATCCAAAGGTGGTGAACTATGTTCAAGCCTCCAAACCTATAAGATCAATGCAATCATGGTAATATTGTGTAACCATTAAGACAAATTAATCCTTGTTAACATCTAAGAACATGTTAACACTCCTGGCAGTGTGACTTGAGAAACCACACCAGCCGTCAAGGTATTTGGACTATGTCCAAGCCTTAAAGCCTATATGATCAAAGTAGATCATGGCAATTATCATCAATGTGATGATCATAATATAAACATCCATTAGTGATGAAGTGCCTACGGGCTAAACTTGTTGTCCAATAAGACAACGACAGTTGTGGTCTATGACCCCCTGTCTAAAATTATTGGACTATGTCCAAGCATAATAGTCTATATGATCAATGCGATCATGACTAATATCATCTGATACGATGATCATATTATTTAACATCTTTAATGATGTTTTGCCTACGGGCTATAACATATTGTCCATTTGAGACATTAACATTGTGATCTTTATGATCCCCTGTCCAAGGTAGTGAGCTATGCTCAAGCCTAATAGACTATATATGATCAATGCGATCATGACTAATATCATCTGATACGATGATCATATTATTAACATCCTTTAGTGACGTTTCGCCTACGGGCTATATACTATATTGTCCATTAGTGACATTGACAAATGTGACCGTTATGGTTCACCGTCAAAGGTGATAGGCAATGCCCAAGCCTTATAGTCTATAAGATAGATAAGATCATGACTAATATCCTTGAATAAGAAAATTATATATATATATGTATAAACATCCATTAGTGATGTCCATTGATTTCCCTCTGAGGCAAAATAAACCGTCTTTCAAAAGTAATGACAGAAGTAGTCTATGACTCTCTGCCCAAAGGTGAAGAACTATGTTAAAACCTTAAATTCCCTGATTAAATAAGATTGCGGCTTATATATTAATGTCCTCTGTGACAAGCCTTTTATGCCATATCTTATATGTCCTTTGCGACAAGGCCTACGTGCCTTATGGCTATTAATGTCCATCGAGACAAGCGTATGTATTACATTTATATGTCCTTCATGACGAAATTATGTTTCATATTTAAAACAAAAAGTCCTTGCGACGAGCCGCAGAGCTACACAAAATCGTCTATGTGACAAAGACAGTTGTGACATTGTGATCCCCTGTCAAACAGGTAATGGACTCGGTCCAAACCTTGATGGCCATTGATGGTTCTCTTGTGACCTGGCTAAATGAAATTAATATTCTTTCAAATAACATTCATTAAGAATGTTCGGAACTTAATAGCCTATACGGTTTAATGATGCCGTGGCTAATCTATGTTAGGTCATCAGGATGATGACTAACTATTGTTGAATTGGATGTTTAGTGCCAAGCTTCGAGTATAGAAACTCGGATCAGACAAACAACAGTCGCGATACTAATGATGCGACAAATGCTAATGATGCGACAAATGCTATTGATGCAACAAATGTGAACCTCAAGGTTAATGGAGTTAATCTCCAAGCTGTGATTAACGCAGCTGTTAGAAAGTGTTAGGATCTGAGTTTGGTTTTGATTGTGTTTTATGTTTGAATTAAGATGAACAATGAACAAGTAGTGCAGCGGAATAAAATGGTGACAAACTTTTAACAATCAAACAGGAGAATTGCTTTCAACACACATTTTCAACATAGAACCGAATGCTTGAATTTATTACAAGATTCAATTACAATGCATGCATGTAACAAACTCCCCCTCAGCCTGAGCTCACAGTGATTTATTCGTATAGGAAGAAAGATGGTGAAGAGCTAATAGAACAGTACAGGGTACTGTTCTATTTATAGGCACGGGCGAACCACTGAGGCATCTTTGCTGACGTCACCATGAAAGTGACATCTAACCTCCTAACAAACTCTAACAACTTATCTATACAAGTACTGCTATGCTAACAACTGTTATTACATAAAGACAAACTAAACTACTACGGAATCCTTCCACTGATGTGAACCCAGCAGCACTTGATATATCCAGCAGTGCTTGACCCATAGCAGTAGATTGAACAGCAGGGCTTTAATCTTCATTAGTCTTTGACTTGATCAGCAGTTGTAGGTTAGCAGTTGTACCGATCAGTGGACTGGAGGTCATCAGATGTTGAAACCACTTTCAAGGGGAGAGACTTGAATACATAACATCTGCTTATTCTGGATCCACTGCTCTGATCCAGTTTTGACTTTAATTATCTGTTCCTCTGATAGGGTTCAATCCCAACAGAAAGGCTATGAGAAAAGTCATGAAACGGTCCAAAGAGCCGAATGCTACTTGCTCTAAATCACATTCCTCTGCTTATGAGAAGAGCTTTATTTATACTTCGAATAGGAAGAATAAACCAAATAAGATGGCATATAATGAGGAGCCCCGTTCCTCTAAAGGATGTACTTAAAAGTACTTTATCTCTTGCAAGCCAAGAGACTTCAATGGCGAAAAAGAGAGCCATGGATTGCGTAAAATTGTTGGATGAAATGGAAACCATTATGGATATCAGCGTTTGTGTTGAGAAAGACATTGTGAGGGATGTATCACAGACATTCAATGGCAATGCCCTTAGTTGGTGGAAGACTTTAATAAAGTTACAGGAAAAATACTCTTACACAATATGGGATGGTCCAAGTTTATGGACCTTATTAGAAAAACCTGTTGTCTGCGTCATGGAATGGAAAAGGTGGAATAAGAATTTTCTGACTCTCACCATGAAGGATCTAGACTACCGACAGTATGTTACATACTTTAATTCATTTTCTAGGATAGTGCCCTATTCGATTAACCAAGAATCTAAGCATAATGCACTATATATTAGTAGTTTAACATCAGAAACAAAAATGCATATTAAGGCTTCAAAGCCTGCTTCTTATAAATCCACTATGAATCCATCTCAGCCACTCGCTCTAAATGGGTTATGAAATAAACCAGTCAAAACTAAGACTACCAGAAAAGGAGAAAGGAGGATAACTCCCAGGAATCTAAGAAAAAGCGGTATAGTTAAGTTTAGAGAGCCTAAGAATGGAGGCGCCTGAACCCTCCTGATGAATGCCTGAGTTATTTGGTATCAATAATGGCACCAGGTACATCCTTTATTGTGAATCAAGGATATTAGTGCTAAGAATTTTGTTTGGATTCAGGTACTACCAAGTCTTTCATAGATCATAAGCATAGCAAACTTTTAAAATTTTTCTATAAGAACTCCAAATATTAAGTGTAAGGTAAAACTTACCGACGAAAACCATAGGAACCATTCCTTCTATTCTTGTCAGAAAACACTCATTCATAAAATCTAAAATACTCTTTCTTCAGATAGAGTACGACAATATATGTAATCTTAATTATTTTCTCATTGATTTCTATCAACAGCGAATGCCAACTATGTTTGATAAATGTGCCATATGAGGATTGATGTATCCCGGTGTGTCCCATAGATTGTGTCCATGCCTGATCAGTATGGAGGTTTAATGCATGGAACCACTAAGATATTCCAATGGTCATATTGTACTAAAGTCAGCTAGTGGTATTCAAAGGAGATATCCATTATAGAAGTACCTGAGTAGGCATCTCTACTTAAGGCAATCATATACTCGTAAAACAAATGTGTCATTTGCATGGCACAAGCGTCGGTAAGAGAATCAAAGCCGGAAACTAGAACTATCTTTATCATATATTGGATAACTCGATGTATTCTCCGTAGAACTACCCTGGTTACCTCCTGAGAGGCTGGCAAAGTTAGGATTGACTTCCTATTAGGAGCCGTACCTGTTACAGAAGCTCTATATCGGTTAACACCTACGGAAATGGATGAATTGAGAGCGCTGAGACTATGGAAAAAGGTTTGTACAGCCTAGCTCATCGTCTTAGGAGCTCCAATTATTGTGTATAAAAGAAAGCATGATGCAATACACTTGTTCATTGATTACCGCAACCTAATTAGGAAACGATTGAGAATCGTTATCAATTGCCCAGGATCGTCAATTTGTTCGACTAACCACGAGGGTAGTTAATTCCTTAAGATTGATTTAAATAGCAATTGGAATGGTCATCTCATCCTAATTAAGTTCTCCTATAACTCATAATTATTTTATAAGCATCAAGGCTGCTCCTTTGGAGACCTTGTATAGAAAGAATGTCAAATGCCCATTTGTGAGACAGAATTTTGGTAAGTCCAAATTATTAGGACCTGAGATTACCCTGGAGACAACGAATAAGATCATACAAATCTGTGATCATCTGAAAGCTGCCAGTAATTGGCAAAAGATCAATGCTGACAGGAGTTACAAACCTCTTAAGTTTAAGGAACAAGATCCTACATAAAGTACCACCCTGGAAAGGTGTGCTACACTTAGATGTAACGGGCAAGTTAAGCCCTAAAGTATATGGAACCATTCGAGAAAAATCGAATGCGTCAAAAATATAGTTTATAAGCTAAACATACCTACGGGACTTGGTGGAATTTACAATATGTTCCACACCTGTGATTTAAGGATAGGTATAGTTGATAAGTTGCTAGCATTGTCACATGAAAATGTACAGATAAGAAAAACGTTCGATCTGTTAAGAAGCCGGTATCGATCAAGAACCGATAAGGATCAAGAAGCTCTGATGAAAACATATGCCTATTATTAAGATTAAACGGGATGCCGTAGAGGCCCCGATTATACATGGGAGATTGTGTTCACTACGTGACAGAAGTACTCCTATCTATTTGAGTAAATCTCGAGGTTGGGATTTCTTTTAAGGGGGTGAGGATGTAACACCTCGTAAAATTGTGTCCAACGATGTGTTGAGACGTGTTCTAAACCCTAATAAAGTCAAGCATTGACTATAAAGGACTAATTTCATCAAAAATGAAAACTATGAATGTGGAAGGACCAAAAATGTCAACATGCCAAACTTGTGCCTCTGATTGACCACATATAATGTTCGTATTCTTTATTGAATAAATTGTCGGACACTAGAAGCCGTTTGTGCTTAAAACCAAAAATTTACAAACCACAGGGGTTAAAAGTGTCAACATGTTAATTCTTACCTCTGAATGACCTTTTAACGATCCCGAGGCTTTGTAGAATCTTTTTATACTCTCATGATTGTCCGATAATGATTTCGTGGAGTTTCGATGCAAATAAACAATTTAAATTGCAAATATCAAGAAGATGGGTTAAAAGCGTCAACATGTTCAAATTAACCTCTGAGTGACCTTTAAAGGGTTAAAAGTGTCAAAGGGGAGAAACTAGTGTTTTTGGTGATCGTTTAATGAAACCGGACCTAATGGTGTTTGGTTATACTCCCTAGATCATCTCCAAACTAACTACAAGGGGCTTTTTGTGCCTAAAATGAAAGTTATAAAGCTTATAAAGGTGCAGGGACTAAAAGTGACAAGTTTAAAACTGGTTTGCTGAGATATGGGGTGGTAGCGCTATGCCACAGCCTACCCCTTTTGCAGTGGCGTGTGGCGACGGCCTCATTTTGACAGAATCTTACTTACAGCTGCAGGTTCTTCCTTGCAGCCCAAATAAACCACTCTAACACTCATAATTCGAAACCTTGAGCTTGTTAATGGTTTTAAACATCTGGTATTACACTTGGATTGATCCTAGAGAGCCCCTAAACACTTGGCATGATCTAGAGGAGGCTCCATGCACAATATAAAGGCCCTTTGGGTAGCCATAATCCTTGCACCTTCACTCTAAACTCTCACATCTGACTTGCTTGAGCATTCTTGAGCATTTCTCTAGGATTCCTGATCAAGAGGGAGCTCACCTTAGTTCAATTTTTATGCAAGGACCTGATGTAAGTGTCCTTAGCCACTCTAGTGAGGTTTTTATGTGTTTAAAGACCAAAAGTCAAAGTTGTCGTAATAACGTTTTAACTTTCGGTTTAGACCTAAACGGTCCAGCCATTGTTCGAGGAAAAATGACTACGTAATTATAATAGGTGTTAATCCCACAAAAGGGCACCTCCTAATTATCACATTTACTTACTTAATTGTCGGGTCAAGGTAACTAGTCAAAAAGTTAAACTAGTCAGATTTTCATAAAATAATTAAACTGATAATGTAGAAGTTATGAACCATGTTTTATCACTTAAATAACTTGATAAATATTATTAGAACATGTCTAAGCATGTTCAACCCGACAATTCTGAGTATTAGGCTCGGTTCGCAACCGAAAGTCGCAAAAGTAGACTTTTGCTTTGACTTTCAGTTCTGACCCGAATTAGCTTAGTTTAGTTGTGACATAGGGTTCCTTTGTGACCATGTTATATATTAGAATAACCCTCTAAGGTTATACTTCATGGTCCTTTAGAAATCATAGTTCATTGCATGTTCCGTTATTTGCTTAAAAGTTGACTATTATGCCCTTATGTTATGAAAACAAGATTTTTGAAAATGTGAGAGGACAAAAAGCTTTATTACTGAAATATAAGTATGTCCACAAAATTTGACATCAGTTTCTGGTCTCAAACTAAAGTTATGCAAGATAGCGTAAAATGAAACTTTTTGTTAATTAAATGACATTTTTAGCATACATCATGTTTAAACCCAAATTTTGTCATCAAACCCATTACCTACTGTTTTGATATTATTTTAGGGATTTTTGGAATTTTTGGTCAGATTATAAACTGACCATATCATTGAGTTCTAGTATAATTCGATAAATGACGATAGTACCCTTTTTGTTAATAAAATAAGTTTAACATATAATTTGCATACCAAACTTTTTCCTAGTGATGTATTATGTTAAATAAAATATTTTAAATATTAAAGGCTGATCAAAACCTTAGATTTCCAAAAACACCTCAAATATCGTCAATTATCGACTTTTACGCAAATTAGGCGCATAGTATGGTTTAAAACCTTATTTAACACCTAAGACTTGATACCTACTGATTTTATATATGAGTTCTTATACTTTAACAGTTAGTATAAGTTTTGAACTCAGATTTCAATTTTGTCCTTAAAACATATGTGAAATGACCAAAATGCCCCTACGGTGCATAGTTTGGCCATAAATGATAAACCTCACATATGTATGATATCTTACTGATGTAACATGATAAAATAAATATTTTTACTGAATGTTTTAGACCAGAACCTCAGTTCATGTTTAAACCTCTTTTATAAACTTTAAAATGACCAAAATACCCTTACGGGACTTAAATTGGTCTTAAATTCATTTGGGGCATAATTGTTGATATCCTACTGATATCACAACACATTTTAAGTATAATAACTTATGGAACTTGTACTTGACTCATCTGATTACCCGTTATACATATACGCATTCGGTACGGTTTATGTAACTAGTTTGCATAAATAGCCGAAACGGGTCAAACCTTATCATTTTTACTTCAAAATCCAGAATGTATTTAGTTTACCCATATTATACAAGCCTTCATACTTGTTGGGTCCAAATTACATTTTATTCCAGTCATCGCTTAATCTAGCGCATCGTACCGTTTTTAGTACTTTAAGTTAGCCGTTCTTGGTCTATGACCTAAATAAGACATGTTAGCATTCTAAATTGGTTATTTATACCATCATTCCAGACTAGAGTCTTCCGGTAAATTGTACCTACGCTTACTTAATTGAATACGGCTGAGTTATCATAAATCTTGCAATTTAAGACAGGAGCTAGCTCAGGTAAATACTTTTAACTTATTTTCTCTTATACGGGCTTGGGATACGGTAAATTATTACCGCTTGGTCAGGTGTAGAAACCTTTTTAATCGGATATGATTAAATTGTATAATCCCGTTTTAATCAGTATTGCTTGATAACATATAACATTGGAGGTTAACGACCGTGTCCTGGATATCCTTGGCTCATTTAAAAAGCGTAAATGGCCACGACTTAAGCACGGGGTGTAGGCATACACCTGTCAGTTGCGTATGTAAAATATATACTCATTTGCTGGGGTAACCTGCCGTGAGTTTATATTCGTGGTGTGTTGTTTAATCTTGTTCGGTTTATTTAATACCGGCCCTAAATGTTGGACAAACATGTAAATCTGATACAAGATTGTTATTAATATAATTGTCCCAAGTTATAAAGAATATTTGTGCCTAGTGCATTTAAATAAATTTTTATAAAATATTTTCGTGCCTTGTGCACCTAAACCAATTTTCATAAACATTTTCAAATGTGTCGGTTAATTGTATTTACCAGTAAAAACTGACGTATTTTCAAAAAAGTCTAAGTGACAGGTACAAATACGTAAATAGGTTGGAAGCTGCTCAGGATTGTTAGACGAGGAACTTGCAACTCCTTCGTATAAGCCATTAGTCTGATAAACTTCTTTTGTTATAATGATCCGCCTGTGGATTATTACAAGCTCGTCTGTACCTAATACTTTTATATTTTCAGACATTTGGGTTTGTAATAATATTTTATATTCCAAGACTTCCGCTGTGCTATTCTATGTATGTTTGACCATGACGATACCAAACTTATGTTCACGATACTCCCCACCAGGCCCACCGGGCTGAGCTGTAAATATCGGGGTGTGACAGATTGGTATCAGAGCCAACATTTGAGTGAATTAAACACTTGCCTTTAGTGTTTACTCTCAAATGACACAATAGCATATTCCTTAGACCTTCTGAGTCTAGACTTAACATAGGAATGCTCTCATCCCTATTAAGTAAACATTGTTTTCGATTTTATGTATTCTGAATATGTCGCCAAGCAAGGAAGTCGTTGATGGAGATTCTCCTCATCCGAAGCCAAGAAATGCCAAGCTTCATACCATGGCTAGGATAAGCGTGCGACCGGCTGAAGGAAAGACCTTTATGGACCTGTTCCCAAAAATCAAACCTATTTAAACTCTTAACCAGACTTCGGAGTCCATACCAGAAGGTCCCTGAGACTCCCATATTGAAGATGATACATGTGGATGCTATTAATCCCTATTTCCTATCTTCGAGTTTTGGAATTCTAGACTTGGACTATACCAGTCAAAACCCAATCCGTGATCCATGTCATTTCTTTAACCATTGAATCCTTGGATTCTATTTCTGCAACGGATTCTGATTTGAAATTTTTACTTTATTCACTAAGAACTTTGGAGTCACTACCGCATACGATAAATAGAGAAGAGAAACAATCGGAATAAAGTATGAAAGGCATTAGGAAACCAATCTTCCATCATATTTCATTTTCCTTTAAGTCCCTGTATGGGTATTTGATTATTGTAGTGTCCTTTGTGGGCATATTATTTCATTATAGTCCCGGTGTGGACCTACCTCTTTTGATAAGACTCTGTATATACGTTTGTTTATTATAGTCCCTTCGTGGACATCGTATTTCAATAAAGTCCCTTCAAGGACATTATATTTCAAAATATTCTCTTTGTGAGCAATACATTACAATATAGTCCCTTCATGGACGTTATGTTTCCATATAGCCCTTTCGTGGACATCATACTCTGTTATAGTCTTTTCATGGACATGTCATTCGTTAAAAATCTTTTGCCGACATGTTATTTCATTAAAGTTCCCTGGCGAATATACTAATTCATCATAGTCCTTTCGGGGACATATCGTTTCACTATAGTCCAAATGTTAACATAACTTATAGACCCTATAAGGACTTATATTTTTCCCTTTCGTCCCCGCATGGACAGATATTGCTTCAAAGTCCCTATAAGGACCTGTCTCTTCTATATAGTCCCAGTATGGACATTTGTTTATTATAATCCTTATATGAACATATCTTTCACTTTGAGTCCTTGTGAGGACATCTGTTCAGCAAAGCCCTTTAATGCCCACGCTGTAACGATATAGTCCTTTATGGACATGTTATTTCATTAAAATCCCTTTGGGGATACACTATTTTGAAATAGTCCCTTGTGGACATGAGATTTCACTATAGTCCCTTAGCGGACATGACATTTCATTATAGACCTTTCGTTGGCAAACTATTTCAATATAGTCCCTATACGGACTTATAATATTTTGAAGTCCCTGTACGGACTTATAATATTTTAATAGTCCCCATACGGACTTATAATTTCCTTTTAAGTCCTCTGTGGACAAATATGATACTAAAAGTCCTGATTAAGGCACTATTGTAAAATTTCCTAATAATTTATGAGACTCTTGGAAATTTTATATAGGTATTCATTTCGTCCTTTGTCAAACAATAGCATCAATTTTATTCGAACTTTATCGATCAGCTAAATAATTTCAAAAGATCTTCTTAATGGTTTACCCCTGCCAAGTGGCAAGTCCACACTAATTGGCCAAAACTTTTGGTAGTTAAGGATAATTATTCCTTCTACTATGATAGTTAAGGGAGATACCCCTTCTATCCAGAGGTGGTGAACTATGTTCAAGCCTCCAAACCTATACGATCAATGCGATTATGGTAATATTGTGTAACCATTAAGACAAATTAATCCTTGTTAACATCTAAGAAAATGTTAACACTCCTGGCAGTGTGACTTGAGAAACCATACCAGCCGTCAAGGTATTTGGACTATGTCCAAGCCTTAAAGCCTATATGATCAAAGTAGATTATGGCAAGTATCATCAACGTGATGATCATAATATAAACATCCATTAGTGATGAAGTGCCTACGGGCTAAACTTGTTGTCCAATAAGACGACGACAGTTGTGGTCTATGACCCCCTGTCTAAATATATTGGACTATGTCCAAGAATAATAGTCTATATGATCAATGCGATCATGACTAACATCATCTGATACGATGATCATATTATTTAACATCTTTAATGATGTTTTTCCCACGGGCTATAACATATTGTCCATTTGAGACATTGAGATTGTGATCTTTATTATCCCTTGTCCAAGGTAGTGAGCTATGCTCAAGCCTAATAGACTATATATGATCAATGCGATCATGACTAATATCATCTGATACGATGATCATATTATTAACATCCTTTAGTGATGTTTCGCCTACGGGCTATATACTATATTGTCCATTAGTGACATTGACAAATGTGACCGTTATGGTTCACCGTCAAAGGTAATAGGCAATGCCCAAGCCTTATAGTCTATAAGATCGATAAGATCATGACTAATATCCTCGAATACGAAAATTTTATATATATATGTATAAACATCCATTAGTGATGTCCATTGAGTTGCCTCTGTGGCAAAATAAATCGTCTTTCAAAAGTAATGATAGAAGTAGTCTATGACTCTCTGCCCAAAGGTGAAGAACTATGTTCAAACCTTAAATTCCCTGATCAAATAAGATTGCGGCTTATATATTAATGTCCTCTGTGACAGGCCTTTTATGCCATATCCTATATGTCCTTTGCGACAAGGCCTACGTGCCTTATGGCTATTAATTTCCTTCGTGATAAGAGTATGTATTACATTTATATGTCCTTCATGATGAAATTATGTTTCATATTAAAAAAAAGTCCTTGCGAGGAGTCGTAGAGCTATACAAAATCGTCTATGTGACAAAGACAGTTGTGACATTGTGATCCCCTGTCAAACAGGTAATGGACTCGGTCCAAACCTTGATGGCCATTGATGGTTCTCTTGTGACCTAGGTTAAATGAAATTAATATTCTTTCAAATAACATTCATTAAGAATGTTCAGAACGTAATAGCCTATACGGTTTAATGATGTCGTGGCTAAACTATGTTAGGTCATCAGGATGATGACTAACTATTGTTTAATTGGATGTTTAGTACCAAGCTTCGAGTATAGAAACTCGGATCAGACAAACAACAGTCGCGATACTAATGATGCGACAAATGCTAATGATGCGACAAATGCTATTGATGCAACAAATGTAAACCTCAAGGTTAATGGAGTTAATCTCCAAGCTGTGATTGACGCAGTTGTTAGAAAGGCTATGAGAAAAGTCATGAAAAGGTCCAAAGAGCCGAATGCTACTTGCTCTAAATCGCATTCCTATGCTTATGAGAAGAGCTTTATTTATACTTCGAATGTGAAGAATAAACCAAATAAGATAACATATAATGAGGAGCCCCGTTCCTCTAAAGGATGTACTTAAAAGTACTTTGTCTCTTGCAAGCCAAGAGACTTCAATGACGAAAAAGAGAGCCATGGATTGCGTAAAATTGTTGGATGAAATGGAAACCATTATGGATATCAGCGTTTATGCTAAGAAAGACATTGTGAGGTATTTATCACAGTCATTCAAGGGCAATGCCCTTAGTTGGTGGAAAACTTCAATAAAGTTACAGGAAAAATACTCTTACACAATATGGGATGGTCCGAGTTTATGGACCTTATCAGAAAAACCTGTTGTCTGCGTCATGGAATGGAAAAAGGTGGAATAAGAATTTTCTGACTCTCACCATGAAGGATCTAGACTGCCGACAGTATGTTACAGACTTTAATTCATTGTCTGGGATAGTGCCCTATTCGGTTAACCCAGAATCAAAGCATAATGCACTATATATTGGTAGTTTAGCATCAGAAATAAAAATGCATATTAAGGCTTCAAAGCCTGCTTCTTATAAATCCACTATGAATCCATCTCAGCCACTCGCACTAAATTGGTTAAGAAATAAACCAGTCAAAACTGAGACTACCAGAAAAGGAGAAAGAAGGATAACTCCCAGGAATCTAAGAAAAAGGGGTATAGTTAAGTTTAGAGAGACTAAGAATGGAGGCGCCTAAACCCTCGTGATGAATGCCTGATTCATTTCGTATCAATAATGGCACCGGGTACATCCTTTATTGTGAATCAAGGATATTAGTGCTAAGAATTTTGTTTGGATTCAGGTACTACCAAGTCTTTCATAGATCATAAGCATAGCAAACTTTTAAATTTTTTCTATAAGAACTCCAAATATTAAGTGTAAGGTAAAACTTACCGACGAAAACCATAGGAACCATTCCTTCTATTCTTGTCAGAAAACACTCATTCATAAAATCTAAAATACTCTTTCTTCAGATAGAGTACGACAATATATGTTATCTTAATTATTTTCTCATTGATTTCTATCAACTGCGAATGCTAACTATGTTTGATAAAAGCACCATATGAGGATTGACGTATCCCGGTGTGTCCCATAGATTGCGTCCCTGCCTGATCAGTATGGAGGTTTAATGCATGGAACCACTAAGATATTCCAATGGTCATATTGTACTAGAGTCAGCTAGTGGTATATAAAGGAGATATCCATTATAGATGTACCAGAGTAGGTGTCTCTACTTAAGGCAATCATATACTCGTAAAACAAATGTGTCATTTGCATGGCACATGCGTCGGTAAGTGAATCAAAACCAGAAACTGGAACTATCTTTATCATATATTGGATAACTCGGTGTATTCTCTGTAGAACTACCCTGCTTACCTCCTGAGAGGCAGGCAAAGTTAGGATTGACTTCCTATTAGGAGCCGTACCTGTTACAGAAGCTCTATATCGGTTAACACCTACGGAAATGGATGAATTGAGAGCGCTGAGTCTATGGAAAAAGGTTTGTACAGCCTAGCTCATCGTCTTAGGAGCTCCAATTATTGTGTATAAAAGAAAGCATGATGCAATACACTTGTTCATTGATTACCGCAACCTAATTAGGAAACGATTGAGAATCGTTATCAATTGCCCAGGATCGTCGATTTGTTCGACTAACCACGAGGGTAGTTAATTCCTTAAGATTGATTTAAATAGCAATTGGAATGGTCATCTCACCCTAATTAAGTTCTCCTATAACTCATAATTATTTTATAAGCATCAAGGCTGCTCCTTTGGAGACCTTGTATAGAAAGAATGTCAAACATCCATTTGTGAGACAGAAGTTTGGTAAGTCCAAATTATTAGGACCTGAGATTACCCTGGAGACAACGGATAAGATCATACAAATCTGTGATCGTCTGAAAGCTGCCAGTAATTGGCAAACGATCAATGCTGACATGAGTTATAAACCTCTTAAGTTTCCAATATGGAACAAGATCCTACATAAAGTACCACCCTGGAAAGGTGTGCTACGCTTAGATGTGGCGGGCAAGTTAAGCCCTAAAGTATATGGAACTATTTGATAAAAATCGAATGCGTCGAAAATATAGTTTATAAGCTAAACATACCTACGGGACTTGGTGGAATTTACAATATGTTCCACACCTGTGATTTAAAGATAGGTATAGCCGATAAGTTGCTAGCATTGTCACATGAAAATGTGCAGATAATAAAAACGTTTGATTTGTTAAGAAACCGGTATCGATCAAGAACCGATAATGATCCAGAAGCTCTGATGAAAACATATGCCTATTAATAAGATTAAACGGGATGTCGTAGAGTCCCCGATTATACATGGGAGATCGTGTTCACTACGAGACAGAAGTACTCCTATCTTTTTGAGCAAATATCGAGGTCAAGATTTCTTTTAGGGGGTGAGGATGTAACACCCCGTAAAATTGTGTCCAACGATGTGTTGACACGTGTTCTAAACCCTAATAAAGTCAAGCGTTGACTATGAAGGACTAATTTCATCAAAAACGAAAACTATGAATGTGGAAGGACCAAAAATGCGAGGTCTCGTAGCCTTAACGATATCATGGATTTCGCCAATCAATCCCCATATATAGCGGGAAATAAGCACCGGTTCTGGCGAAGCCAGGGTTGGCACAACTCTAGCATACTCGAAGAATGCCGAAGTATACCCTCGACAGTCTACATCCACCATCTGGTGGTTCAAAAATTTGTTCGTCATTTGTTCTTTCTCAAATTCGGGACAAAATTTTCTTTCCACTAACCGCTTAAATTCTTCCCAACTCATGGCATAGGCTACATCGCTTCCTTTGGCTTGAAGTACCGTATTCCACCATTCTAGCGCCCCTTCTTTGAATAGATGCGACGTGTACATGACCTTGTCTTCCTCTGCACATTTACTTATTTTAATCACTGCCTCGGTTTTCTCTAACCAACGCAGTGCAGCAGGCGCCCCTTCGTTGCCTGCAAATTCAACCGGTTTACAAGCAAGAAACTCCTTGTAAGTGCAACCAGGTGTTGCAGCTTTCATTTTCTTAAGGAGTGGGGCTTGCATCCCATTGTTATCATTATTAGTATGGTTGCCGCCTCCGTTTACATTATTACTGAAATTGTCACCGTGTGTACGTCTACTAGGAATAATTTGTTGAGGTTCAACTGGATTTCGGGCAGCAGCAAGGATTGCTGGAATAACATTGGCTATTCCCTGAGTAACAATATTCTCGATATCTTACCTATTCAGAAATTGATCTTCATGGTTTTGTTCAGATTGGTTAACTTCATTAACAGGTTCATTACCAGCGTATTCCATCTGGTAATTAATATATATAAGTGATTAGCAGAAAGATACTTAACAATCAAATGTAACAAAATAATTGCACATAATCATATTAACACGTATAGCCAAAATTGTTGATTTTTCAACTTCCATTTTTGTATATTATAATATGTTTCCATACACACCTGTTATCTTACAAAAGTTTTATTGTTAAGTTATTTTACATGCTTTTATTTTGATTATTATATTATTATTAAACACATGCTTCCACCACCACATACTATCCCATCAGCTGACATTTTCAGAAACGACGTTCCCTCTCGTCGTACTTCCAGGAGATCTGTTATCCCACCTCCCGTATTCGATTCCCTGCATCCATCAGCTCCTCGCCAAAATGGCGGAGTTCAGCCAAATTCTCATTGCTCATCGGTGGGTTTGTTGCAGGCTCTGGGTCAAACTGAGGGGAAAAGGTATAAGGGTTATTTAAGAGATTCTGGAACTGCCAGTCATTGGTCCACCATTCTTCCATTTCTCCTAAAGGTCGGGTGTTAACAAGGGGATCGTGGATGGCCGGTTCCAAATTTACTGGGAGTTAGGTTTCTGCAGGATAAGTAAAGAGGTTTTCATTGACAGGCTTAAGGATATCACAATCCGCCAGTTTGCGATCCAACTCCTCCCACAATGGCATTTCTTTGTTTCGCCTGGAACTTTCTTCAATCTCTATTCCCTTCCCTTTATACATTGGGTCTTCTTTCTTGGCAACTTTCCGAGTTACTGGTTTCCTTCTGCGCACACGCCTCCAGCCTACAATTCTTCTTCTCTTCTTTGGCTTGGGTTTCTCCGGAGGCTGGGTTTGAAATTCCATAGGCTCCTCCACGTCGGCACAATAACCGGTAAAGTCTCTGGAAACTTCCACATTAACAGGATAGAGATTGAGACTCTGAAGAGCTTCAGATAACTCATTCATACTGTTTAGCAGATATGAAGAAACACACAAAAGTCTAGGTTAAAATTTTGTAAATTGAATTTTCACATAAAAGGTAATTAGAAAAATTAAATTACAATATTTATACTAATAGATTGATTCAAACAAAATATTCTGATATATATATATATATATATATATATATATCTATTACAACGGAAATTTAAAATATACTAGAGATTGTGCATTCATAATTTATTTTAGTCTATCTTTTCTTACTAAGTTGTTTATTTAATGGGCAAGTTTCTGGCTTATGGATGATATGGTTGCTAGTACTGGGTCAGGATGTTGGCAGTTTAACTTAATTAAAAGTTACTGCTGTAGTGGCTAACATATAGAGATTTGCCCACTGTTCGTCTAATTTATCTTCTCATGGTGGGTTATTGCCTATTTCATGAGTTTCCTTATTAATCATCACTCCTTTTGGTTGTGACTTCTTGATTTTCTCTTGACTTTTTCTAATAATCCAACTTCTTTTATTAGGGGTAAGTGGTTTCTCAAACTGTGCCTTACGAACAAATATTCCTTCCTCAGTATCTGCTGAGTATCTTGAGGAATTTGATTGGGATGAGGTTCCCTTATCTTTTGGTGTACTATCTAGTTGACGATAGATGTCCGAAATTCTTTGCTTACCCATACTGTAACTAACAAAAAGTCAGTTAAAAATCACATAATCACAAGATGGTAATTAGGAAAATTAAGTATTTCTAAATACTTAATTGGCTTAAATCAGTGGCTCTGATACCACCTTTTTCTGTCACGACCCTAGTCCCGGTTTTACCCGGTCCAGGAGCCGCGGGACAGAAACCCGTGGTATTTATTAAATTGAGTTGACAGGGGAAGATTTAACAGGATCTTTTAAAACTTGAAATGCCCGATTATTTTATTTCATAATTCGGGATAAACCCCGTAATTTACAATAGAGGAATTTCACAAGGAAATTCCCTGATTTTACAAAACATGTTTATTTATTTAATTGAGCCACTACTTCATGCTTGTTAGTGCCCCGTAGCACTTTTCCTTGGTTCACAGTAGTCACCTGAAACATGTTTTGAAAATATTTTATCAGCGGAGAAATACTGGCGAGTCACTCAAATTTGATAAAACGACACACAGTTATAAATTACAGCATAAGAGCGATTACAATGGCTTCTATCTTATTTTTATCTAGCGCCGTGTCACCTCCTGGTGACGATGGTCATACCACTATTGGGTCCTTTCACCCAAGTAGTGATGATTATCACTGTTAGGATTTATTAGCCTAACCGTGAGAAATTAGTAATGTGCACAATACCCCACTAGCCAGTGATTCAAGATAACCATGACTTAATCCCTGTAATTATAACCTTTTGAAAATAATTTGGAGTATTGTAAACATTATTGATAAAAGAGAATGACTTACATTACAGATTTAAACGGGCAGAGTTTAGCCTACTGATTAGCCTTGTAACCTAATTTAAATAAAAATGCACACGAACTGGGTCAGTAACTAATACAGCATTTACGATAACTCACGAGATAAAACCCTCACAACGAATGACAAAGTGCAATACTTAAACATCCATCGAATTCACGATGAATGACAAAGTATAGCCCTAATATGGGCAGCACTTAAACATCCATTGGATAGTTTCAATCGATCGGACATTGAATCGTAGCAGTGATCGAGTTAATACCCTGTATCGTAGCAGCGCCTAGCTATGTTAATTTTCGAAATTGAGCAGTGAGACTTCGTTTTTGAGAAACGATTTCGACACCAGTGAACAGGCCAAGATCAGTTCTATTTATAGGTGAAAAATGGTTCTGTCGCGGCCAGCGTAAACCTTAAGCCGATCCTTACGCGGCCCGCGTGGGGGTCTAGTCTACGTGTAGGTTTGCTGGGTCACGAGTCCAGGTGGATGTCATGTGGCCCGGATGCTTATCCGGTCAAATGTTGAGTTGACGCGGCCCGCGTAAGGGCCCTCTTGTGCTTTACGCGGCCCGCGAGAGGGTCTAAAATATGATTTCTTGATTTTTGATATGGATTAGGGTTTCGGGGGTCCGGGTTTCCACTTACGGGTTGTTTTGGGACATTTTTGAAGGTCCTTACATCTAATTAGCCAGCCGCCACTCTTAACCGATTAAAAACATTTACTATTTCCTGATTTGCTATTTAAATATATTGATTACTATATATAATAGATATAAGAGAGAGAATATTAGAATGTTGAAAATTAAGAGTTTTTAACTTTTAGTGAATACGTTAAGGCTTTTAAATGTTGAAAGATGTTAAAAAAATCTCATATAGGCGGTCGACCCAAATCTTTGAAAACCCTAAAGCCATTTCAAAATTCAAACATGCCGCTTCACTTCCTTCTCAATATCCCGCTCTCAAAACCATCTTTATCTCTTAGTTTGCTTCCTATGGAACCCTCATTTGCTAACCTTATCCTATTCCTCTCACTAGCTTTTAGAAATTACAAGGGCTTTGATTCTGCTTTACCTCTTCGAGTCTGGAATTGCAACCCTAGAAAGACAAATTACAGGAGAACAACAATTGGATGTAAGTCTCTTTCTTTGATGCTTTGATTCTACTAACTCAGTTAGATTACACTGCCTTAATTAGGATATGGAACCTTGTTGGTGTGATTTGCAGCATAAAACACTTGATGGATCTCTCATGATGATATTGAAAAGCAGGTGGAGTTTCGACATTATGATGGCCAGGGATGCAAACGAACCGAACGAACACAAACAAGTCTATGTTCGTGTTCGTTTGTTAAGAAATATATGTGTTCGCAAACCGTTCATGAACACTTATTGAATGAGATTTTATGTTCGCATTCGTTTGTTAAGGAAATGAACTTGTTTATGTTCGTTTGTGTTTGTTTGTTAATTTTAGGTAACGAACTAAAATGAACGTTGATGAACACAAATAGAAACAAACAGACACAAACAATCGTTCATGAACAGAATAAATAATACATCGACACTTATTAAATATTTAATTTGTCGAAATTTTGAAGTATTTAAATAAATATAAAAACTAAAAACACTAATGAACTATCGAACACAAACGAACACATTACCGAACGTTCACGAACATAAACAAATGAACACGACCTCTGTTCATGTTTGTTCATTTAACTAAATGAACATAATTTCTTGTTCGTGTTCGTTTGTTTAATAAACGAACAAACATAAATAAACTTCCCGTTGAACGGTTCACAAACTGTTCACCAAACGTTTGGTTTGTTTGCAGCCCGAATGATGGCCATGTTATTCTCTTCTTGTTTTTAAAAAATTACTGTTCATTCTTGAGAGATTTGGATGCTTTGAATACTCGATCCGAGAGATTTTTGTATTACATGGGGGTTATTGGTAGTTCATAAAAAAGCTAAAAGTACATATTATTTGTTCGCCTACCTTAGGCTTTATAATTGCTGTTTTTTTATGAAAAACAAGGAATTATTGGAAATTTTGCACTTACACAAATTTGTTTTTTATGAAATTTTATAAAGGTGTTAAAATTTTTAAGCTGAAAAGCACTTTTGTGACATTTGAACTCAAGTTTTAGCTTCATGTTTGGTGTCTATTTTATAAAAGTCTTTTTTGAAACCATCGGAATACTACTTAATGTGCTAACTTTGTTGTGATATTTTAGACAAGGCTACAAGCACAAGTTGCGGGTGTTGCTTATTCTCAGTCGATGACTAATCATACCAGTCAAATGGCAGTTTTTGGAGCAGACATGATTAGTAGGGGTGTTCACGGTCTGGTTTTTACGGTGGTATGAAACTCGCTTATTAGTTTATTTTCATTAAATGATAGGGTAAATTGATACGTGCTACATTTATGCATTCAAAGACCGCAACATTTGGGAAAAAACCTCTTAGGTGTGGAAGACGTGAGTAGATGGGTGAGAAGGCAACGTAGTGAGCGTGCTTGGTGCAAATTTCTATGCGGGTTTTGTTGCTAGCTGCCACCACATATCTGCTTCATGTTGCAAACAATCGAAGACAAGTAGAGGTCTTTACTAGATGTTAGTATTAAGCTTTTTTCTATTGTTATTGCCCTTTTGGAAGGAAACATGATTGAAGCAGTTGAGTAGAGTACATGAGTTTTCTCTCGGTTTTTATTGTCCTTTTCGAAGGACTAAAATAAGATATACCATATGCGCATCTAGATTTTGTATATTTGTGTTTCTATATTTTAACTTTATGATGTTGTTTCTTTGTTTGTTATTAAGGGATATTCTGAATAAACAAATGATAATATTTGGATTCCAGTAAGAGATCCTTTCTTTGATGTTATTAAGATATTGTTCTAATGGATTTAATGATGGATGCCAGAGAAATGTCATGATGATAAAGTGTTTTAATGTTCTTTATCCTGATGTTCTTGATTGAAAGCATTGTTCTAAAACCTTTTTGTTTCTGTTTTTTCTTCATTTAAATAATGAATTTATCACGTTCGATAAAGGGGTTAAAAGGCCACCAGGTAACAACCACTTTGACTTATTTTTGTCTCTCTAAGAATCCCAACTATAAGCTGAGTTCTGTTTAGCGTCTTAAGGATAAAAGTTTCGTAGGTTTTTTATTTGAATCGTTTCAATGTACATTAGATCTTACTTTATAAAAAAATATGTTACTTTTTTGTGTTTGTGATAACACACTGTTGTTTTGTAATACCACAGATTTTCAAGTTTATTGAAAAAGATCTCTCTTTTGAGCAAGTCACTATTGGTACCCTTATCTTTCGTGTGAGTTTCTTCGTCCTTTTTTTTTTGCAATTTAAGTGATTATTTGGAGTTTTCAATACACATATAGATGGGTTGATTTCTGTATGTTTTTATATTTGATATGTTGTAACACCTCGTAAAATTGTGTCGAACGATGTGTTGACACGTGTTCTAAACCCTAATAAAGTCAAGCGTTGACTATGAAGGACTAATTTCATCAAATACGAAAACTATGAATGTGGAAGGACCAAAAATGTCAACATGCCAAACTTGTGCCTCTGATTGACCACATATAATGTTCATATTCTTTATTGAATAAACTATAGGACACAAGAAGCCGTTTGTGCTTAAAACCAAAAATTTACAAACCACAGGGGTTAAAAGTGTTAACATGTTAATTCTTACCTCTGAATGACCTTTTAATGATCCCGAGGCTTTGTAGAATCTTTTTATACTCTCACTATTGTCGGATAATGATTTCGTGGAGTTTCGATGCAAATAAACAATTTAAATTGCAAATATCAAGAAGATGGGTTAAAAGCGTCAACATGTTCAAATTACCTCTGAGTGACCTTTTAACAAACCCGAAGCATCGTAATGTTCAATATTACTCTCGAGAATTCCTAATATGGATAACATAGGGCTTTGATGTGATAAAATGATAATGCTCGCAAGTTGTGCATTAAAGGGGCCAAAAGCATCAAACTCTAAAACTACACCTTTGAGCGACCATTTAAGCGAACTTGAGTAAACTAGAGTGTCGTAATATCCCATCATACTCTTGGAAATACTTGTTATTGATTTAGAAAGGCTTTTATGCCATTCGCGTTAAAACGCACAAGTTCGCAAATTAAAGGGTTAAAAGCGTCAACGGGGAGAAACTAGTGTTTTCGGTGATCGTTTAACGAAACTGGACCTAATGGTGTTTGGTTATACTCTCTAGATCATCTCCAAACTAACTACAAGGGGCTTTTGTGCCTAAAATGAAAGTTATAAAGCTTATAAAGGTGCAGGGACTAAAAGTGACAAGTTTAAAACTTGTTTAATGAGATATGGGGTGGTAGCGCTACGCCACAGCCTACCCCTTTTGCTGTGGCGTGCGGCGACGACCTCATTTTGACAGAATCTTACTTACAGCTGCAGGTTCTTCCTTGCAGCCCAAATAAACCACTCTAACACTCATAATTCGAAACCTTGAGCTTGTTAATGGTTTTAAACATCTGGTATTACACTTGGATTGATCCTAGAGAGCCCCTAATCACTTGGCATGATCTAGAGGAGGCTCCATGCACTATATAAAGGCCCTTAGGGCAGCCATAATCCTTGCACCTTCACTCTAAACTATCACATCTCACTTGCTTGAGCATTTCTCTGGGATTCCTGATCAAGAGGGAGCCCACCTTAGTTCAATTTTCATGCAAGGACCTGATGTAAGTGTCCTTAGCCACTCTAGTTAGGTTTTTATGTGTTTAAAGACCAAAAGTCAAAGTTTTTGTAATAACGCTTTGACTTTCGGTTTAGACCTAAACAGTCCAGCCATTGTTCGAGGCAAAAATGGCTACGTGACCGTAATTAGGTAGGGGTTAATCCCTCAAAAGGGAACCTCCTAATTATCACGTTTACTTAGTTAATTGTCAGGTCAAAGTAACTAGTCAAAAAGTCAAACTAGTCAGATTTTCATAAAATAATTAAAACTGATAATGTAGAAGTTATGAACCATGTTTATCACTTAAAAAACTTGGTAAATATTATTAGAACATGTCTAAGCATGTTCAACCTGACAATTCTGAGTATTAGGCTCGGTTCGCAACTGAAAGTCGTAAAAGTAGACTTTTTCTTTGACTTTCAGTTCTGACCCGAATTAGCTTAGTTTAGTTATGCCTTAGGGTTCCTTTGTGACCATGTTATATATTAGAATAACCCTCTGAGGTTATACTTCATGGTCCCTTAAAAATCATAGTTCATTTGCATGTTCCGTTATTTGTTTAAAAGTTGACTATTATGCCCTTATATTATAAAAACAAGATTTTTGAAAATGTGAGAGGACAAAAAGCTTTATTACTAAAATATAAGTATGTCCACAAAATTTGACATCAGTTTCTGGTCTTAAACTAAAGTTATGCAAGATAGCGTAAAATGAAACTTTTTGTTAATTAAATGACATTTTTAGCATAAATCATGTTTAAACCCAAATTTTGGCATCAAACCCATTACCTACTGTTTTGATATTATTTTTAGTGATTTTTGGAATTTTTTGTCAGATTATAAACAGACCATATCATTGAGTTCTAGTATAATTCGATAAATGACTATAGTACCCATTTTGTTAATAAAATAAGTTTAACATATAATTTGCATACCAAACCTTTTCCTACTGATGTATTATGTTTAATAAAATATTTTAAATATTAAAGGTTAATCAAAATCTCAGATTTCCATAAACACCTCAAATATCGTCAATTATCGACTTTTACACAAATTAGGCGCATAGTATGATTTAAAACCATATTTAACACCTAAGACTTGATACTTACTGATTTTATAAATGAATTTTTATACTTTAACAGTAAGTATAAGTCTTGAACTCAGATTTCCAATTTTGTCCTTAAAACATATGTGAAATGACCAAAATGCCCCTACGGTGCATAGTTTGGCCATAAATGATAAACATCACATATGTATGATATCTTACTAATGTAACATGATAAAATAAATATTTTTACTGAATGTTTTAGACCAGAACCTCAGTTTATGTTTAAACCTCTTTTATAAACTTTAAAATGACCAAAATACCCTTACGGGACTTAAATTGGTCTTAAATTCGTTTGGGGCATAATTGTTGATATCCAACTGATATCACAACATATTTTAAGCATAATAACTTATGGAACTTGTACTTGACTCATCCGGTTACCCGTTATGCATATACGCGCTCGGTACGATTTATGTAACTAGTTTGCATAAATAGCCGAAACGGGTCAAACCTTATCATTTTTACTTCAAAATCCAGAATGTATTTAGTTTACCCATATTATACAAGCCTTCATACTTGTTGGGTCTAAATTACATTTTATTCCGGTCATCGCTTAATCTAGTGTATCGTACCGTTTTTAATACTTTAAGTTAGCCGGTCTAGGTCTATGACCTAAATAAGACCCGTTAGCATTCTAAATTGGTTATTTATACCATCATTCCAGACTAGAGCCTTCCGGTAAATTATACCTACGCTTACTTAATTGAATACGACTGAGTTATCATAAATCTTGCAATTTAAGACAGGAGCTAGCTCAGGTAAATACTTTTAACTTATTTTCCCTTATACGGGCTTGGGATAAGGTAAATTATTACCGCTTGGTCGGGTGTAGAAACCTTTTTAATCAGATATGATTCAATTGTATAATCCTGTTTTAATTAGTATTGCTTGATAACATATAACATTTGGGGATAACGACCGTGTCCTGGATATCCTTGGCTCATTTAAAAAGCGTAAATGGCCACGACTTAAGCACGGGGTGTAGGCATACACCTGTCAGTTGCGTATGTAAATGATATACTCATTTGCTGGGGTAACCTGCCATGAATTTATATTCGTGGTGTGTTGATTAATCTTGTTCGGTTTATTTAATACCGGCCCTAAATGTTGGACGAACATGTAAATCTGATACAAGATTGTTATTAATATAATTGTCCCAAGTTATAAAGAATATTTGTGCCTTGTGCATTTAAATAAATTTTCATAAAATATTTTTGTGCCTTGTGCACCTAAACCAATTTTCATAAACATTTTCAAATGTGTCGGTTAATTGTATTTACCAGTGAAAACTGACGTATTTTCAAAAAGTCTAAGTGACAGGTACAAATACGTAAATAGGCTGGAAGCTGCTCAGGATTGTTAGACGAGGAACTTGCAACTCCTTCGTATAAGCCATTAGTCTGATAAACTTCTTTTGTTATAATGATCCGCCTGTGGATTATTACAAGCTCGTCTGTACCTAATACTTTTATATTTTCAGACATTTGGGTTTGTAATAATATTTTATATTCCAAGACTTCCGCTGTGCTATTCTATGTATGTTTGACCATGACGATACCAAACTTATGTTCACGATACTCCCCACCAGGCCCACCGGGCTGAGCTGTAAATATCGGGGTGTGACAGATTGGTATCAGAGCCAACATTTGAGTGAATTAAACACTTGCCTTTAGTGTTTACTCTCAAATGACACAATAGCAGACTCCTTAGACCTTTTGAGTCTAGACTTAACATAAGAATGCTCTCATCCCAATTAAGTAAACATTGTTTTCAATTTTATGTATTTTGAATATGTCGCCAAGCAAGGAATTCGTTGATGGAGATTCTCCTCATCCGAAGCCAAGAAATGCCAAGCTTCATACCACGGCCATGATGTGGAACATCAATCAACAAATCTTTAAACCTCTCCTAGGCCGCGTGCAACGACTCTCCCTCGTCCTGGCGAAAGGTCACATTCCGGTTCCGTAGCTTGGTTGTTTTCTCAGGTGGAAAATATTTTTACATAAACAGCTCCGCCAGCTCATTCCAGGTCATGATGGACCGAGCTGGAAGTGACATAAGCCAAGCTCTAGCTTTGTCATGCAACGAGAAAGGAAACAACCTCAACCGAACTGTATCCTCCGAAACACCTCTAATCCTAAATGTCGAACAGACTACGAGAAAAGCAGCGATTTGTCTCCCGGGATCCTCATGCTCACGCCCATCAAACTGCACCGAATTCTGCACCATATTAATAATACTAGATTTAATTTCAAAAGTAGGTGCATCTATAGTAGGCTGTAGGATACTCGGCTCTAGGCCTGCCCCTCCAGGCTGATTTGATTCATTTAAAGGTCGCTCGTCGTCCGCCATGATTGCGTTTCCTGCTGCCCCTGAGCCCTCGGCTTCAGTGGGTACCACCTGCTCCTGCTCACCAGCTGCGAGTAGCAGCGCTACCGCGCGTAATCTATCATGAATACGTCTCCTCAGATCGCGCTCGGGTTCGTCTGATGGCTCAACAGGATCGGGAGCGGGAGTTGAGGACATAAACCTGCAAACGAAAAAAATGACACAATGAATATTTTATTAATATAATAATGCTGTTATTATTATTTTTTTTGGCTGAAAAGAAACAGAATATTATTTTAAATGGGTGAAAATTTTGTAAAAATCCGAAAATGGGCCCGAAATTTTATAAAAATTAAAGCAATAAAAATGATCGAATCGGCTAAAGTAAAAATGATTTTCGGAGCCGAACAACTCAAAGAATAAATAAATAGATAAATTCGAATTCGATTAAATAAATGGAATAAAAATTTACAAGTGTACAAAATAATCTAGAAAATGAATAAATTGAATTAAAAACAAGAAATATTAACAAATAAATAAATGAATAAACGAATCGGAAAATATTCACAAAATATTCACAAGTATATACACCGATAAAATCATGACTCGGGTCGTTCCTAAAGCTCGCCAATTCCCCGGCAACGGCGCCAAAAACTTGACGTGTGCGCGTATATACATATTTTTATAATGAAATTACACACGATTCGGTTTTAAATTTATAAAAGTGATTTATACTTCAACATCAAAACACACACGAAAGAGGCAAGTGTACCCCGTCATATATGCAGTAAAGTATCGGTAAGAACCAAGTATCGATCCAAGGAAGTGGGCGGAGGAATAATACTAGACCTTTTCATTAAATTAATGGAAGAAAGATTAGTTGTTTGATTTTATATAAACTAAAATAAGCATAAACAAATATTTATTAAAACATAGTATACTTCAAATAAGAAAATAAATATATAGCCTTGCTTTATACACAACCATAGCATGCAAACTAAGTCGGTTTTGCCACTAGAAACATTTGGTCAATTCTTCATTTTCAAGACAATTAGTATCCCTTTCGGGAATCCTAACATGACAATCATTCGGAAAGCTAAAACGATAAATACACTTTAACCACCTAAAATTGTTCTTTAACATGCAATTGATAAATGACTATGAAAATCTCTTAAAAATATGTTAGTCATCCGTTAGGAGTTTTCTAACCTCACTTAATCAAGGAAAGTGACACCGATAAACACAATGCAACCACCGAGACAAGCATAAACTAGATTAAATCACAACCGAGTTCATTTTACAAATCTTGCATATAAATTCACCAAGATAGCAATTTTGGCCTAAACTACTAACTAATCTAACATTTCATGGCAAGAATTCATAACAACACCATTTAACCCGTTAAGGTCCTTACGTGACGGAAAGCTTTCTTGATTAACAATAATTACATTTTATTAAACCACTAACCATTTCTAGTATCATGGTGCACACATTTTAAACAAGTTAAGCATGTTCAAAGTCTACTAATACATGATTAATTAAGCTTCATCTTTCAACTATCTCAACTAACCATATACTAATCATCCAACACAATTACTAATAATCAAGAAATCAACAACAATAACAAGGTTGCAAACTAATCATCACAGATTATCATAGAAAATACTTCCAAGTGTCATTACAAACAAAATTAACATACTAATGGTTATAATTAAGCAAGGGATTGTTGTTTTTGCCCAAAGGCTTACAATAATACATAAAACATTAATCTAAATGCTTGAAACATTAACAAAATTATGGAAAGATTAGAGGATCAAACCATAAACAATCACTAGATTAAGAATCCGGATAGTAATGGAGCTAAACGGCACAATGTGGCTTGAATCCGGGTCAAAAGCAAAGCCTCCGGAGCCTGTAAAATAGCCTGTGAAGCTCCCAAAATTCCAGAGTTACGAGCAGAATGTTTCTGCATGTTTTTTATAACATTTTGCAATCGCACGGTCGTGCCAATAAAGTGCACGGCCGTTCACTTTTTGAATTACTGGAGTTACTATTCACCATACCGCATGACATCATCAGATCTTGACCAGTCTTTGATCTCGCACGACCGTTCCTTTGGTGGCACGATCGTGCATCTACGGGTAAGGGTGGCACGAGCTCTTGAACGGGCAGTGCATAGCCGGGGTTGTGTTGGACATCGGATCCGCACGGGGTGCAACCATCCGCACGACCGTTCATCTCCGGGATTGGCTTGCACTCCGGATCGCACCGTCGTTCACTGCCGGGATGGGCTATATTGTCGGATATGCACGGTCGTTCCACTCATTGGATGACCGTGCCAAACGCCCAGGTCAGAATCTCCACAGAATGTTCACAGCTTTGTCGTTTCGTCCGGAAAGTCCTCGTTTTCACTATCATCTTGTTTGGCATGCTGTTTTAGGCCTGTAAACAAAAGTATACCTGATTAAGTATCCGAATAACGGTTTTACGGCCGAAAACGCATAAAATGGGGATAAAATGGGGGACTAAAATATGTGTAAATTGGTGAATATCAAATCTCCCCACACTTGAACCTTGCTTGTCCTCAAGCAAGCTAAATTAAAATGCAATATAAGCTAGAATCTAACAAGAACGAGAATTAACAGACTATCTACTAATATACAAACATACGGTTAACCGGTTTTTCGAAAGACAACATCAAATGAATAAAACCAAACAAGCGCATTCAATTATATGTATGGATAACCAAAAAGCCATGACTTCACTTTCAATTGACTTAACATGCTAATTTTCACACACCTCACAATGTTCACATACACCTCAGCTTTATTTGTGAAACATACGTAAAATGTGTATGTGCAAACACTCAATGCCATGTCATTGAAACGTGTAATATCATAAGCTTGTCATAAGATCTCGTCACCACCAACTAACATGCAAAAAAGTGTAAATCAAGAGGTCTTTAAGGGGTGTAACGTTAGGCTTGGGTGAAGGGTATGGAAATGGATATTTAAAGTGGCGAAATGGTTAAAACTCGGTAATAGCGTTTAACTAGCGTAAAATAATACAACTATACATACTAATACCTTAAAAAGGCGGCTTTTGCGATATCGAGCTCATCAACGAAATTTCATCATTTTAGCATTCAAAATTGCTCGAATTTTGTCGACATCACCCTATTTTAGGGTGTTTTATTTTCTGTGTTTTTTTTACATATATAAACTAATGGATTTGTACAATGAACAATAAACTATAACAAGCGCTAGTTAAACGATGCTTTTGGCTGAGTTTTAACACTAAAAGGTTTAAAAAAATAAAAAGGCTAAATTTGGCTAAGTGGGTGATTTTGTTGGGTAAACAAAGGGAAACACGGGGAAGGCTCGACATGATTAATCCTAAGGGTAATGTAAGGTTTACGGGAAACACAACACAAAGAACAAGGATAATACAAAGGGTTTTCTAAGTGCCTCTATCACTTCTACACAATTTCGCAAGTTCATGGTCTTAACAAGCATGCTAGTGACAAGTTCTAAATTACACATGACATTCGGATCACACCTACTCCGAAATGAACAATCATATAACAATTTTACGGCTCAAATATGCTCACATAATCGGAAGGAATGGGTAAAAGTGTGAAAATTCTCATGCAAGTCCTTCTTTGTTTGTCACGCTTTCCGGTTTTCTTTTTCAAAATTTATTTTGCTTGTCGAGTTTTTATCATCTCCAAAGCTTTCTAAAACACAAACAACCGGTTTATTAGCTAAAAATAATATATACAATTTACTGATATTTTTGAATGATTTTTCTGATTTTTTTTAGGACAAACAAAGTTAACAAGTTAAACCCCTCCCCACACTTGAACTTCGCATTGACCCCAATGCGAAACCCGAAATATAGAGATAAAGGAGAATAATACTCCCCTGATGATGATTTTGATGAAACGAGACTTCAAAGCTGGTCCTGTGATGTGCTCCGGTCCAAGATGTGCTAGCCAAAATCTGCAAGTATGTCACAAGGCACGGCAAGACAAAACAGAAACAATATGAACGCAAATAAACCATAATTTACATAAATAAAACTACTAAATGTCCAAACATAGATAAGACAAATAAACTAAAGTGTCTGAAACATAAAGTACATATCCGGGGGTGCTTGAAATAGTAGCCAAAATGAACACCCGAAAAACAAACTACTGAAATAACAAAACCACCAACAAACAACTCCACCTAATCCTCGTCATCGTCACCCCCATCATCTCTCGTGTTGGACGGGCCTGCACCTCCATAACTGGGTGGGTTCCCGTATGGGAACTGTGGGGGCTCCCCAAAGTAGTTCGAGAATGCATTATGAAGACCCCCGAAAAGATATGAGAACCCAGCTTGCACCTCCTGGCGCATAAAGTCCTGGATCGCCCTCAGCTGGTCCTGACCAACTCGCAGCTGCTCTATACTAATCTGCTGCTGCTCCTGACTAGCATACAGCTACTCTAAACTGGTGCGCTGATGCTCTTGACTCACCTGTATCTGTTGAAACTGCTGGTAGAGATCAGGATAAGACGGGATGCCCTCTGGCCAATCCTGGTGCTTGTGGTATCCTTGATGTTATGGTGAATGTGGTGGTGTCTGTGGCTCATGCTGCTCGTGCTGCTCTCCCATCTCCTCATCCTCATCCTCCGCCTCTGCTAGAGGCAACGGGTCCCAGACCTCTTTGTTCAAACCCTTCAATCGATCCCCATGATCCGTCTCTGCAATAAGCCCCATCGCCTTCAAGGAGCGGATATCAAGATATAAACCCTCGGTCACTAAGGTAAGACCCTGAAGCACCTCATCAGTCATTAACCCTAAGTTGTAAGCGATCTCGGTCACATACTGACCGTCGTGAATCTGACTGCTGTTGGTTCTTCCTAAGCTGTTCACAAAGTATTCCGCCATCCGCGCGGCGAGGTTAATGTGTACCCCCTCCGCTAGCGCATATAGAAATATAAGATCTGATGTTGGACAATTTCCCAAACTGTCCATGCGCCCGCATATGGTATGGCTAAAAATGTGATGCATAACTCTATGTAATGGGTCTCGTAACCTTGAAGCTTTTGACATCCTAGGATCATATGGGTCTCCAACTGCGATATGAGCCCAAAACTCGCCCCGCGCTTCTTCACTTGGGAAGACGAACTGATCCGTAAAGAACTCAGAATCCATATCTTCATTTGTGTAGATTCCAAGTCTTCGACCCAATCTTCCAACCGTCCAATTATGCCAACGTCCACCCAATCTGAAAGTCACCCTATTCTTGTAGCGGAAGTTGGGGATTTTATGAGCCTTTGGCTTATCGTAGGAATAGGTAGCAAAGAATTCAATCGTTAGCTCATGATAGATAGGGCGGTCGATGGTGACCAAACGCAAAAGCAGAATAGTTAGCATGTTTTCCAGTCGGTCGCGCTGATTTAAATCATGCATAAGATCCCAGTCTAGTCTTCGGGGGATGCCAAACTGGCCCCGCCTATTCCACAATGAGTGAAGTTTTGGGATGCAAAGACTTTCCCTCTCATCCTCAGGGTCAAATTGTAAGAAGGTATGATTCATCTGCATAAGGGAAGACAGTTAAAATAGGAGAAACAGAAAAAAATTCATTCGGAACAGCCGAACACATAGTTGTGAAGCTACTATCTCGCTGATCTGGGCGTTTGGCACGGGCGTGCGACCAATCGCACGGTCGTGCGTGCCCGAGAAATAGCAAAGGTGGTCGGCTTATGTCGTGACTGCACAGCGTGCGACCAACGGCACCACCGTGCATCACCGAGACCACAACAATCCATCATGAACAGCCGGCACCACACGACCGTTCCATCAGAGGAACGACCGTGCGACCTGGTTTTTCTGCAGATTTTAAGCCCCTGGTTCTGAATAGCCAGATTTTTCAAAAATCAACAAGTTTTGGGCCAACGGGGGTCAGAAAATCAACCGGGTGTTCACGAAACATATGATTCTTGCAAGGGCTAGGGTTTCGCTTGTATTTATGAAGGGAACCCTAAAAACCTTGAAGAAATCGAACGAATCTAACCTAGAACGTGGATGAAACAGAAAATCGACAAGAAAGAACATACCGTGCGGAAGGATTAGTGAAACCGTGCGAAAAAATCATGCGATTTGAGGCAAAATCGGTCTGGAACGGCTGGTGCAGATAGGGTTTTCGCGACTTGTGAGAAATGGCAGCAGATGGGGGTTTTTATACTGCACAAATGACCATACTGCCCCTGCCTTTCGCACGGGCGTGCGACAGCTCGCACGGTCGTGCGTATCCGACATCGTTCAAACCCTGCACGCTGATCTCGGAACTGTACTGGGGGTGCGACTCGAGGTTCTGGTCAGCTCGCAACCGCACGGGCTTGCGGCCCATGGCACGGTCGTGCCAAATCTGCAGATATGTCTGTTTGCAGCAGAAAGCAGTTTTAGCAGCCGATTTGGCCTTTTTTCGCCATTTTTACCATCCGCAAACTGGTCTAACATTTTTCCCACAAAGACCCTACGCTCGACACGTTTAAAAATAGTACAAACTAACGAAATCTACAAAACACGCCTAAATTACGCTAAAACTAAAAAAACATAAAAATGGACGATTTTACCCCTAAAGCGCCAAAGACGCTCTTGCTACATTTTTAATCCACGAGTCAGTAGCGTAGACTCTCCTCCCCACACTTATGATGTGTGCGGGGCGTGCAGCTCGATAACCTCCACCGCCGACTCGATCGGCCCGGCAACGTAAAGCTTCAAACGATGACCATTTACCTTGAAAATAACGCCGTACGCGTTCTCTATTGCAACAGTCCCATAAGGAAATACCTCTTTTATAGTGTATGGTCCTGTCCAACGTGAATGTAATTTTCCTGGAAATAAGTGCAACCGCGAGTTGTAAAGAAGAACAAGATCGCCCGCTTGGAATTGTTTGTGGTCCTTCAAGCGTTTATCGCGCAATCTCTTGGTGCGCTCTTTGTACAACACGGAGCTCTCATAAGCGTGTTGTCGTAGCTCAACCAATTCATGAATCTGAAGAAACCGGGCTTCACCTCTGGTTTTTAAGTCCAGATTTGCGGTTTTTAGAGCCCACATCGCTTTATGCTCCAACTCCACCAATAAATGACACGCTTTTCCATATACAAGCCTAAAGGGAGTAGTCCCAATAGGGGTCTTGTAAGCTGTACAGAAAGCCCACAACGCCTCGTCTAGTTTGTCCGACCAATCCTTGCGCTTTACACCTACAGAGCGCTCAAGGATTCGTTTTAGTCCCCGGTTTGTGACCTCCACCTACCCGCTCGTCTGTGGATGATAGGGCGTGGATAAACGGTGAAGCACACCGTAGCGGGATAAAGCTTTTTCAAGGTGGGTATTGCATAAGTGAGTCCCTCTATCACTGATAAGCGCCTTCGGAGCACCAAACCGGGCGAACAAACTTTTCAAAAATCTCACGACCACCCTGGCATCATTGGTGGGTAAGGCCTGTGCCTCCACCCATTTTGATACGTAGTCAACTGCGACCAGGATGTACTTATTTCCTCGTGAGGGGGGAAATGGTCCCATGAAGTCTATCCCCCAAATGTCGAAGACTTCACAAACTTGAATCCAGTTCTGAGGTATTTCATCACGTGTCGATATATTTGCCGCCCTTTGGCAGGCATCGCACGCTCTAACCCAACTCTGCACATCACGAAAAATAGTCGGCCAGTAAAACCCGGAATCCAGCACCTTCTTGGCGGTGAAATTGGCTCCATGGTGGCCTTCGGTAGGTCCCTCACGACAATGGCTCAGAATATCGGTCGCCTCCTTCCCTGAAACGCATCTTCTGATCACCTGATCAGCACCAACCTTGAATAAGAAAGGGTCGTACCAAATGTAGTGCTTGACATCCGAAAAGAATTTCCTCTTTTGTTGGTGAGTCAACCCTTTAATCAGAATCCCGAAAGCAAGATAGTTCACAAAGTCGGTGAACCAAGGTGACTCATCGCATATCTCAACGCTCATCAACGACTCATGTGGGAAATTGTCATTAATTGAATCCCAACGCGTGTCCTCGATGTCTCCATGCTCCAACGGAGATAGATGGTCAGCCGCTACATTCAACGCACCCTTTTTATCCTGAATTTCAATATCAAACTCCTGCAGCAACAAGATCCATCTGATGAGACGCGGTTTAGCGTCCTGTTTGCTGAAGAGATATCTGATGGTTGCGTGATCAGTATACACTATTGTTTTTGAAAGCACCAAATACGATCTAAATTTGTCAAATGCGAAAACAACAACCAAGAGCTCCTTTTCAGTCGTGGTGTAGTTCTCCTGAGCGTCGTGAAGAGTCTTGCTCGCATAATAGATCGGGTGAAAGTGCTTTTCTTTCTTCTGACCCAGAACGGCCCCTATAGCGTAATCGCTCGCGTCGCACATAATTTCAAATGGTAGACTCCAGTCAGGTGCAACTAAAATAGGGGCCTCAATCAACTTTTGCTTGAGAAGGTCGAAAACCCTCAAGCAATCATCTCCAAAGATAAACAGAGCGTCTTTCTCCAACAGACGGGTCATGGGCCTAGCAATTTTTGAGAAATCCTTGATGAATCGCCAATAGAACCCCGCATGACCAAGAAAACTCCGTATCGCTCTCACAGAGGTGGGAGGCGGAAGTCGTGAAATAACGTCAACTTTAGCTGGATCGACCTCCATACCGGCACGAGAAATCTTATGTCCCAGAACTATGCCCTCTTTCACCATGAAGTGGCACTTTCCCCAGTTGAGGACTAGATTCGTCTCTTCGCACCTCTTCAACATCTTCTTCAAATTTTCCAAACAATGATCGAAGGAATCCCCAAATACTGAAAAGTCATCCATGAAAACCTCCATAGAATCCTCGATCATATCATGAAAAATTGCAACCATGCATCTCTGGAAGGTCACCGGTGCATTACACAACCCAAAAGGCATACGCCGGTAGGCGAATGTGCCGAAGGGGCAGGTAAAGGTAGTCTTCTCCTGATCCTCAGGAGCAATAGGAATTTGGAAGTACCCTGAGAACCCGTCCAAGAAATAGTAATACAACTTCCCCGACAGACGCTCCAACATCTGGTCGATGAATGGAAGCGGGAAGTGATCCTTACGAGTAGCATCGTTGAGTTTGCAGTAATCAATGCAAACTCGCCACCCAGTGATGGTACGGGTAGGAATTAGCTCATTCCTATCATTTGCGAATACAGTAATACCACCTTTCTTGGGTACTACCTGCACTGGACTCACCCATACAGAGTCAGATATGGGATATATCATCCCGGCATCCAACAACTTAATCACTTCTTTCTTCACCACGTCTTGCATATTTGGATTTAAACGCCTCTGATGTTGTGCACACGGTTTGTACTCGTCTTCCATCAGAATCTTGTGAGTACAAAAAGAGGGATTGATGCCCTTGATATCCATGATTTTCCACGCAATGGCCCTCTTATGAAGTCTCAGAACCTCGAGAAGCTGATTCTTCTCATCCTTTTCCAATAATGCCGAAATAATGACCGGCAAGCGACACTCCTCGTCCAGAAATGCATACTCGAGATGTGGCGGGAGTTTTTTCAACTCCATAGATGGCGGATCTTCAATCGAAGGTTTTGCTTTCTATTCTTCTACATGTCCAATTTCTAGAAACCGATCCGGACTCTGGGAACCATCGTCACCAATCTGATAGACTGGCTGCTCGAAATTGTGGCCCTCCTCGTAATGCCAATCAGGTCCCCACACGACAGACGTGTGTCCGTATCAATCTCGTCAACAGTGCCTTGAAAATGAGAGCACACACATGCGTCGACAATGTCGACATAGTAAAGCATGTCATCGTGACTTTGCAGATGTTGCATTGATCTTTTGATATCAAATGTCATGTGCTCGTCATTTACTCGGAGCGTGATTTGGCCAGCTGCCACATCAACAATCGTCCTCGCAGTATTGAGGAACGGACGCCCAAGTATCAAAGGCACTCTTGAATCTTCGTCCATGTCAAGAATAACAAAATCCACGGGGAAAACAAATTTATCGATTTTAACAAGCATGTTTTCAACAAATCCACGCGGATACTTGATTGAATGGTCTGCCAACCGAATGCTCATTCTAGTGGGTGACGGCTCTCCCAGATCCAGTTTAGTAAAAACCTTATAAGGCATAAGGTTGATACTAGCTCTCAAGTCAGCCAATGCATGGCTAACAGACATGTTTCCAATCAAACAAAGAAGCGTAAAACTACCAGGATCTCCCATTTTCGTGGGCAGACGGTTTTGCAGAATGGTAGAACAAGTTTCATTCATCACCACACATGATATATCCTAGAGCTCTGTTTATTCGAGAGGATGTCCTTTAAGAATTTCGCATATTTTGGCATCTGGGCCAAGGCTTCAACAAACGGTATATTTATGCGTAGTTTCTTAAACAACTCAAGGAACTTACCGTATTATTCTTTGTTTTTCTGCTTCTTCAGCCTGCCTGGATATGGTACTGGTGGAGTGTAATCTTTGACTGGCTCCTGGACTTGTGCTGTACTTGCTGGGCGTAGCCTGGCTTACACCTCGTCCGGTGTGTCAGTCGAGACCGCTCCAGTGATCGGTGATGAGTCCGATATGGCGAGTCCGGTAGTTTTTCCACTCCTGGTCATTACAGCTTTCACATGCCCGCTCGGGTTTGTCACTGTATTGCCCGGAAGACCGCCTGGGGGCCTTTTAGACATCATCTGTGCCAGCTGACCAACCTGGTTCTCGATATTCTGAATCGAGGCTTTGTGACTCCTCGTTTCTCCCTCATGGGATAGAAAACGATCCTCGCTTTGTTGGTATCGTTTTTCAGCCAACTGATTTGCACTCGAGGAGATAGTAAGAAGCTGAGCCATCATGTCCTCCAGCTTGGAACTAGATTGAGGGGCCTGCTGCTGGGAATTACACCCAGTGCCCTGATTCTGATATGAATATGGACGCTGCTGGTAAGGTTGGTTGTATGGCAGAAATTGCTGACCCTGAGCCTGCTATGGCGCTGGAGCGTGCTGAGTAAATCCCAATGGGTTTTGATTGCCCGTGTTCGCTCGCCACCCAAAATTTGGGTGATTCCTCCATCCGGGAATATAGGTATTGCTGTACGGGTTGTTCTGCGGCCTCACCTGATTACTCACAAAATCTACTTCTTCGTGGCCCTCATACACGACTCCCTGGAAGCACGCGCCAGGCTCGTGTGACACTCCACACTGGTCACATCCCGAACCAGCTTGCGCGACTATCTGGGACCTATCGAATTTTGATGCAAGAGCCGAGATTTATGCAGTAATGGCTGTGTAATCGTCCACAGCGTAAACTCCTGCGCGAGATGCTGATGATGATGATGTAGCCCGGCCTCTATCTCCTCCGCGACGTGAGCTAGACTTCAACGCAGCTTTTTCAATGATATCATACGCTTCATTCGGCGTCTTCGTTCCTAAATCGCCTCCTGTATTCACGTCTAATCTCTCCTGCGTGTTGTAACTGAGCCCTTGATAGAACGTCAAGACCAGCTGTCTCTTGGAAAAGCCATGATGTGGAACATCAATCAACAAATCTTTAAACCTCTCCCAGGCCGCGTGCAACAACTCTCCCTCGTCCTGGCGAAAGGTCACAATCCGGTTCCGTAGCTTGGTTGTTTTCTTAGGTGGAAAATATTTTTGCATAAACAGCTCCGCCAACTCATTCCAGGTCCTGATGGACCCAGCTGGAAGTGACATAAGCCAAGCTCTAGCTTTGTCACGCAACGAGAAAGGAAACAACCTCAACCGAACAGCATCCTCCGAAACACCTCTAATCCTAAATGTCGAACAGACTGCGAGAAAAGCATCGATATGTCTCCCGGGATCCTCATGCTCATGCCCGTCAAACTGCACCGAATTTTGCACCATATTAATAATACAAGATTTAATTTCAAAAGTAGGTGCATCTATAGTAGGCTGTAGGATACTCGGCTCTAGGCCCGCCCCTCCAGGCTGATTCGATTCATTCAAAGGTCGCTCGTCGTCCGCCATGATTGCGTTTCCTGAGGCCCCTGAGCCCTCGGCTTCAGCGGGTACCACCTGCTCCTGCTCACCAGCTGCGAGTAGCAACGCTACCGCGCGGGATCTATCACGAATACGTCTCTTCAGATCGCGCTCGGGTTCGTCTGACGGCTCAACATGATCGGGAGCGGGGGTTGAGGACATAAACCTGCAAACGAAAAAAATGACACAATTAATATTTTATTAATATAATAATGCTGTTATTATTATTATTATTTTTTTTGGGCTGAAAAGAAACATAATATTATTTTAAATGGGCTGAAAATTTTGTAAAAATCCGAAAATGGGCCCGAAATTTTATAAAAATTAAAGCAATATAAATGATCGAATCGGCTAAAGTAAAAATGATTTTCGGAGCCGAAAACTCAAAGAATAAATAAATAGATAAATTCAAATTCGAATAAATAAATGGAATAAAAATTTACAAGTGTACAAAATAATCTAGAAAATGAATAAATTGAATTAAAAACAAGAAATATTAACAAATAAATAAATGAATACACGAATCGGAAAATATTCATAAAATATTCACAAGTATATACACCGATAAAATCATCACTCGGGTCGTCCCTAAAGCTCGCCAATTCCCCGGCAACGGCGCCAAAAACTTGACGTGTGCGCGTATATACATATTTTTATAATGAAATTACACACGATTCGGTTTTAAATTTATAAAAGTGATTTATACTTCAACATCAAAACACACACGAAAGAGGCAAGTGTACCCCGTCATATATGCAGTAAAGTATCGGTAAGAACCAAGTATGAATCCAAGGAAGTGGGCGGAGGAATAATACTAGACCTTTGTCATTAAATTAACGGAAGAAAGATAAGTTGTTTGATTTTATATAAACTAAAATAAGCATAAACAAATATTTAATAAAACATAGTATACTTCAAATAAGAAAATAAATATATAGCCTTGCTTTATACACAACCATAGCATGCAAAGTAAGTCGGTTTTGCCACTAGATGTTAGTGCATTCATCTGCCGACTTCGTCTTATATCGAGTCTCAGGTTCGATGCGGTTTTTGTTCAAGCATGATGTTATGATGACATCATCAATGACATCACTTCACAAGAGACAAAACAGTATTGCATGATTCACGAGAAATTCAGATTGTCTTAAATGTGATTTCGCTCAAAATGTAAATTTTGATTTCGCTCATAGTGATAGATAGTGATTTCGCTTATGTGTCAATTAGATGGTTTCGCTCATGTGTCATGTACATAAGAGCGAAATCAAGTCAACTATAAATAGGGGTATGTTCTTGTCATTTGTAACGGAATTTGGCCAAGTGACACCGAGGTGTTTCGCCAAAGTATATCAAATTTTCTGAAGACATGGAAGAGGAATTCTACAACGCGTTTTCCACGCCAGTTGCTCCCGTTACAGCTGCAGAGAATTTATACAGTGAAAATGAGACGGGAACTCATCAAAAGCCGCCAAAACTTATGTACATTGAAGATTTTCAGGGATGGAAAAATCGATTTTCAAGACGGGAACTCACACAAGAAAGTCTCAGAATATGAATCTGGCACAATTCATTCAAAAGATTGAAGAGCAGGAGCTGGATATTCAGAAAACCGCTATCATGACAAATCCAAATGCTAAACAAGATGTCAGTCTGTACTACCGAGGGAACTAGTTTGAGGCTACCCCCAGCCCTAGCCCAAAGATTCAAACTGGTTATAGTGCTGATAGTTCGTCTGGAACAAAGAGTAGTAATGTGACTCAAAGTGGTGGATTTTCTTCATCATTCTCAAGTTTTGATCCAAACAGCACAACATCAAGTTCTCAACGACAAAACTCAACAAACCTTCAGTGCAATGTTACCTTAAACATTCAAAATGGTCAGAATCTGTCTCCGGAAGTTGCCAAGCAACACATGGCATCACTGGTTGCTATGTTAGAATCTTACGAAAGTTTGATCGGTGGGAAGATTGGGAATCCGATGCTTACCAAAGAAGATTACGACCAAATTGATGCTGAAGAACTTGAATTGATGGATATCAAATGGTGCCTAGCGAGTGCTTGGAGAAGAGCTGAAAAGTTTCAAGAAATTACTGGTAGAGATGAATTTCGAGGAATGGCTACTTCTCAGTTGGGATTTGACAAATCGAAAGTTACCTGTTTCCGTTGCAAAGGAAAAGGTCATTTTAAATGTGAGTGCAAAAACAAAGAAGCAACCGGGGATCAAGAAAAGAACAACTATTATCAGAAATCAATTTTTCATCAGATTGCTCAACAATCACAAACTGCACATGGTCATGCTATTGAAGATGGAAAGAAGAAAGCTTTACTTATCCATCAAGATGATGAATTTGTTGCTGAAGGATTTAGTTGGAACAAATACATACCTGGTTCAGCTTGTGTTGCAAGAATTCAGGGTGAAAATGAGACTAGTGAGAAAAGAATTCCGATTTTTCCAGATCTTGGAAGTGATGTGGATACCGATGATGAAGAAGAACATCTCAATAGAGCTAGAAAAGGCATTGATCCTGACAGTTTTAATTTCTTCTTTGCAGATAAAATGGAAATGCTAAATCAGAAGAAGATTGCCAGATTAAGGAGAGAGCTGGAAGCAGCAAAAATGCAAGCTGATGAAAAGACAAAGACATAAGCTGGAGAAGCAAATGTTGATCAAGTGATTGAGAAAGTTGTGGAGAAACTTGTTGAAGTTGAAAAGATTGTCGAAATAGAGAAAATCGTCGAAGTAGAAAAGATCGTTGAGGTTGAAAAGATAGTTGAAAAAATGGTTGAAGTTGAAAAACCTTCTTCAAAGTGTTCAGAATCATGTAAAACTTGTGAAGAAAAATATAAGAAGATTGCTGATATGGAGAAGATTAAAGAAGATTGACTGTCTGATGTGAAGTATGTGAAAGAGTCATATGATGTGCTCAACAACACAGTTGATAGTCTGAAAAAGACGAATACAGAAATTGAAAAGGCAATGGATAAAATGAGCGCAACATTAATGACAAAGCAGAGTGTTATCAATGAGTATATTGAAGACTGTGCTAAGCTGAAGAAAGAAGTGGAGCTTGAAAAGATTGAAAGTGAAAGGATTAAACGATTACTGTTGAGTTATACTACATGTGATTATCTGATTGATCGTGTTTATCCTACTGTTGCAGGTCTGGAAGCGTTCATGGATAAAAAGACTGAAGATACTGATACTGGTAAGAAACCAAGTGTCAAGTATAACAGATGTCCGCCCCCGATCCATGAAACTTATTCTCCCAGGAATCCTAATGAGGAGCGTCTAAAAAAGGCAGTCAACATCAAGTTAAAGTCTGAAATCATTGATGAATTACCAGACAATATTGATGTTACATTCACAGCGTCTGAAACTGATCATGAGTCCGAGTTATTAAAAAGAGTGGTCGATCAGGTGTTGGATACGGATGAAGAGTCAAAACCGGAGTCTAAGTCTGAAAGTTCAAGTTCGTCAGAAAAGAGTCCGAGTTCACCGGCTAACAGGGTTTACAATAGAGAATTCCTGTTATCAAAATCTAATTTGAATGACGGATTAATCAAAGTGGCATATACTTTGTTTGATTCAGACAAATTATATTCTGATGAGGAATTCCCAATAAGAAGTGTAAAAACTGAAATGATCAAACAGGTTTTCAAATTAACAGAAATTAATATTTCTAAAATAAAAGATTTAAATCTTCATGAAAAACCTAAAAAGTACACTTCAAGAGTTCAATAGAGATTGAATAAGAAAAAGGGTTACGGTTATGGTTCAGGTTTTCAAAAGAAATCAAACCATAATGGTAATCTCAAAAAGAAAGGTCTTGGTTTCATTTCATCAGAAAATTATAAAAATCAGAAAACTTATAAACCAAATACAAAATTTGTTGCAGGTGGAAGTTGTGAAGATGAGCAGAAGAAACCATTCTGGAAACAGTCGAATCAAGAGTTTCTTACTGAGGTAAAGAGGAATGTGAAGAAGTTTGCTTCAAGAGTTGATAGAAGAACATGTTTCAAGTGTCAAAAAGTTGGACACATTGCTTGGAATTGCCAAGAGTCCACTTATTCAAAACAGGGAGTGTCTTCTAACTCTAATATGAAAAAGAAATGTGTTGAAAAATCGACTTTGGAAGTTGGTGAAACTTCAAAACGTTTTTACAAAAGACAAATCGATTTGAGTAAACAAAAATGGGTTGTTAAATCTGAGGGTATTTCTGACAATGAATCTGATTCCATAAAGTCAGAGGAGTCTTTGATTGATAAAAAGGTTGTGAATTCCCTTCCAGAGGTGAACGATGAGAATTTTCCTCAATTGTCAAAGGAAAATCTGATGAAGAAAGTGGGAAAGGTAGAGATCTCAAATCAATTCTTCGCTGATAAGGGAGAATTTGATGTTGAGAAGGCTTTCAATGGAAAAGTCAAACATATTTTCGGTAAGATGGTAGACAGGAAGGTAAAGGATGCTAAAGAGTTTTACAAATCAAAATGTTGGTGGGACAGATGTTTGCCACCAAAATCACCCAAGGCTGGTCAGGCTTGGGTGACAGCATTTTCACCGTAAGTTCCTGACTTGCCGGAGCTCCCAGGCTGGTAAGAGTGGAGCAGGAATCGGCATCTTTCTTAGCAAATGATCCTACAAGTGGTAAAGTACAGGTGGTATATTTAAATTGTTATATTTTGATGTGCAAGTGGTTATGTTTGTTAAGTGAACCTGCTAGTGGTTGTTGAAAGTTTTCACTGACAAGTGGTTAATCAAGGTCATTAAGTTGAACTTGATTGGACCATTCTTACAATTGGTATGTTGAAGTGAAATTGATAAACCCCTAACCTACAATTGGTAAAATCAAACTTATTTTCCGGAAAAACCATTTTGATTAAAACAAACTTAAGTGTTTTGAGATCACAATGGGAAAATAGTTTGTTATGAGGGGGAGTTCTGATTGTTTATGCCAAGTGGATGGCGAATTGAAGCGATTTGATATCGGTTGTCACTTTATTGTATAGTTTGTTTTCAAATTTCCTAAAATGTGTTTGCATTTTAGGGGGAGTAAAAGTTTTCAGAAAATCCAAAAACATTAGAAAATTTGAAAAATAAAAAAAAACATGATAAAATGAAAAATGAGTTTTGTTGTATAAAAGAGGAAATGATAGTACATCAGTGGACGATCATGGCATGCTAAAGAAATGGAAAGTTAAAAAGTAATAAACGGTCTCACTAATGATGTGTCAGTAGGTTTTTGCACATTTAGTAGATTGTGACGAGATATAAACCTAAAATTCAAACTTGCTTAATTTGTGGGTAACATCTCTCGGATATATGGGTAACCCCCGAAATCTTGTTTGAAGGACCCCTCTTTCTGAGATACTAGGTCTTTATGCTTAGTGATATCTGGGGTATTATCCCGGGACTTCTGATAATGCGGAAGCAATGGCCTAGTCCCCGGAGAATACTTTCTACTTGCTTGAAATATAGCGCCGCCCTCAGCAAAAATAGACAATAAAATTGCTAATTAATGTTGTTGTAAAAAAGATCCTCTAAAGGGGACCCACCAAAAGTCGAGCCGTCATCTCTCTGCTGAACGGAATTTCTGACCTGAGCTCTCACGGTTTCGCAATTTAACCCCTTACAGATATCATCTAGGTATACTCACCTGTAAGACTGAATATTGGGATCTGGATACGGGAGTATATTCTGAGGTGGGACACGCGATTAAGTTTAAGTGCTTAAAACATTAATCTCGTATCTCAAAACAGTTGAACTTTGTGTGAGAATTTAAGTGGATCAGTATACTGACAATCTAAGTGAATCGTTTAGAACTTAAAATGTTTAAAGCTTAACGGTGTTGGTGATTTACCTCAGAACTGATATGATCCTCTTACACAAACTCACAAAAATATATTGTATGTAAATATTTCATTTCTGCATTTCATTTCGGTTATTTCAAAATTCCAAAAAGATTTTCGGTGTGTTTTAGCATAAATTTTGAAAAATTCAAAAAGATTTTAGACAACTGATGTTGAAAAGCTGATTTTCAAAATTCCGAGTGCTAAACGTGAGGAACAGGTTTGGAAAAGTGTGTTTGAAGTTGTGAGAAATGGAAATGATATATATTCATGTGGTTCATCAGAAATTGTCATGATAAATCTTTCTATTCAGGGTTGTATCTTCAAGAGTTTAGTGAAGTTTCTAAATTTGTTATATCTTATTTTTTATGAAACTTATGTTTTGGGTAGAGAATATGTAGGTGAATCAGGTTACGATACCTGAACCTGTGAAAGTCAGACTACGATCCCAGTACAAGTTGAGGGGGAGTCTGTTAGAGAAAGAGAGTCTGAAGATACAGGATAGAGCCAGAGATTCTGAAAGAGAATTGGAGATAGCATAAAGCCAGATAGAGATCCTGAAGGAAGCCCAAAGACTGATAAAGACTGAAGATTGAGAAGACTCAACACTTAAGACTCGTCAACATCTGAGGGGGAGTCTGTTAGTGCATTCAACTGCCGACTTCGTCTTATATCGAGTCTCGGGTTCGATGCGGTTTTTGTTCAAGCATGATGTTATGATGACATCATCAATGACATCACTTCACAAGAGACAAAACAGTATTGCATGATTCACGAGAAATTCAGATTGTCTTACATGTGATTTCGCTCAAAATGTAAATTTTGATTTCGCTCATAGTGATAGATAGTGATTTCGCTTATGTGTCAATTAGATGGTTACGCTCATGTGTCATGTACATAAGAGCGAAATCAAGTCAACTATAAATAGGGGTATGTTCTTGTCATTTTTAACGGATTTTGGCCAAGTGATACCGAGGTGCTGCCGGTTTTTCCTCTGATTGTAAACATTGTAAATTGAATATACAAGAGGTTTAAAGTGTATCAAGCTGTTTTTACATCCGTTTCTCTATTTCCGCCTCTGAAACGGATTTGAGCTCTTCCGAACGACTCGTTTAGGTCGCAATCCAATCCTACACTAGAAACATTTGGTCAATTCTTCATTTTCAAGACAATTAGTATCCCTTTCGGGAATCCTAACATGACAATCATTCGGAAAGCTAAAACGATAAATACACTTTAACCACCTAAAATTGTTCTTTAACGTGCAATTGATAAATGTCTATGAAAATCTCTTAAAAATAAGTTAGTCATCCGTTAGGAGTTTTCTAACCTCACTTAATCAAGGAAAGTGACACCGATAAACACAATGCAACCACTGAGACAAGCATAAACTAGATTAAATCACAACCGAGTTCATTTTACAAATCTAGCATATAAATTCAACAAGATAGCAATTTCGGCCTAAACTACTAACTAAACTAACAATTCATGGCAAGAATTCATAACAACACCATTTAACCCGTTAAGGTCCTTACATGACGGAAAGCTTTCTTGATTAACAATAATTACATTTTATTAAACCATTAACCATTTCTAGTATCATGGTGCACACATTTTAAACAAGTTAAACAAGTTAAGCATGTTCAAAGTCTACTAATACATGATTAATTAAGCTTCATCTTTCAACTATCTCAACTAACCATATACTAATCATACAACACAATTACTAATAATCAAGAAATCAACAACAATAACAAGGTTGCAAACTAATCATCAAAGATTATCATAGAAAATACTTCTAAGTGTCATTACAAACAAAATTAACATACTAATGGTTATAATTAAGCAAGGGATTGTTGTTTTTGCCCAAAGGCTTACAATAATACATAAAACATTAATCTAAATGCTTGAAACATTAACAAAATTATGGAAAGATTAGAGGATCAAACCATAAACAAGCAATAGATTAAGAATCCGGATAGTAATGGAGCTAAACGGCACAATGTGGCTTGAATCCGGGTCAAAAGCAAAGCCTCCGGAGCCTGTAAAATCGCATGTGAAGCTCCCAAAATTCCAGAGTTACGAGCAGAATGTTTCTGCATATGTTTTTTATAACATTTTGCAATCGCACGGTCGTGCCAATAAAGTGCACGACCGTTCACTTTTTGAATTATTGGAGTTACTGTTCACCATACCGCATGACATCATCAGATCTTGACCAATGTTTGATCTCGCACGACGTTCCTTTGGTGGCACGATCGTGCATCTTCGGGTAAGGGTGGCATGAGCTCTTGAACGGGCAGTGCATAGCCGGGGTTGTGCTGGACATCGGATCCGCACGGGGTGCAACCATCTGCACGACCGTTCATCTCCGGGATTGGCTTGCACTCCGGATCGAACCTTCGTTCACTGCCGGGATGGGCTATATTGTTGGATATGCACGGTCGTTCCACTCATTGCATGACCGTGCCAAACGCCCAGGTCAGAATTTCCACAGAATGTTCGCAGCTTTGTCGTTTCGTCCGGAAAGTCCTCGTTTTCACTATCATCTTGTTTGGCATGCTGTTTTAGGCCTGTAAATAAAAGTATACCTGATTAAGTATCCGAATAACGGTTTTACGGCTGAAAACGCATAAAATGGGGATAAAATGGGGAACTAAAATATGTGTAAATTGGTGAATATCACATATCTTTCGACTTGAGTCCCTGTGAGGACATCTGTTCAGCAAAGCCCTTTAGTGCAATTGCTGTATCGATATAGTCCTTTATGGACATGTTATTTCATTAAAATCCCTTTGGGGATATACTATTTCGAAATAGTCCCTTGTGGACATGAGATTTCACTATAGTCCCTTAGCGGACATGACATTTCATTATAGACCTTTCGTGGGCAAACCGTTTCAATATAGTCTCTATACGAACTTATAATATTTTGAAGTCCCTATACGGACTTATAATATTTTAATAGTCCCCATAAGGACTTATAATTTATTTTTAAGTCCTCTGTGGACAAATATGATACTAAAAGTCCTGAATAAGGCACTATTGTAAAATTTCCTAATAATTTATGGGAAGCTTTGGAAATTTTATATAGGTATTCATTTTGTCCTTTATCAAACAATAGTATCAATTTTATTCGAACTTTATCGATCAGCTAAATAATTTCAAAAGATCTTCTTAATGGTTTACCCCTGCCAAGTGGCAAGTCCACACTAATTGGCCAAAACTTTTGGTAGTTAAGGATAATATTCCTTCTACTATGATAGTTAAGGGAGATACCCCTTCTATCCAGAGGTGGTGAACTATGTTCAAGCCTCCAAACCTATACGATCAATGCGATTATGGTAATATTGTGTAACCATTAAGACAAATTAATCCTTGTTAACATCTAAGAAAATGTTAACACTCCTGGCAGTGTGACTTGAGAAACCATACCAGCCGTCAAGGTATTTGGACTATGTCCAAGCCTTAAAGCCTATATGATCAAAGTAGATTATGGCAAGTATCATCAACGTGATGATCATAATATAAACATCCATTAGTGATGAAGTGCCTACGGGCTAAACTTGTTGTCCAATAAGACGACGACAGTTGTGGTCTATGACCCCCTGTCTAAATATATTGGACTATGTCCAAGAATAATAGTCTATATGATCAATGCGATCATGACTAACATCATCTGATACGATGATCATATTATTTAACATCTTTAATGATGTTTTTCCCACGGGCTATAACATATTGTCCATTTGAGACATTGAGATTGTGATCTTTATGATCCCTTGTCCAAGGTAGTGAGCTATGCTCAAGCCTAATAGACTATATATGATCAATGCGATCATGACTAATATCATCTGATACGATGATCATATTATTAACATCCTTTAGTGATGTTTCGCCTACGGGCTATATACTATATTGTCCATTAGTGACATTGACAAATGTGACCGTTATGGTTCACCGTCAAAGGTGATAGGCAATGCCCAAGCCTTATAGTCTATAAGATCGATAAGATCATGACTAATATCCTCGAATACGAAAATTTTATATATATATGTATAAACATCCATTAGTGATGTCCATTGAGTTGCCTCTGTGGCAAAATAAATCGTCTTTCAAAAGTAATGATAGAAGTAGTCTATGACTCTCTGCCCAAAGGTGAAGAACTATGTTAAAACCTTAAATTCCCTGATTAAATAAGATTGCGGCTTATATATTAATGTCCTCTGTGACAAGCCTTTTATGCCATATCTTATATGTCCTTTGCGACAAGGCCTACGTGCCTTATGGCTATTAATGTCCATCGAGACAAGCGTATGTATTACATTTATATGTCCTTCATGACGAAATTATGTTTCATATTTAAAACAAAAAGTCCTTGCGACGAGCCGCAGAGCTACACAAAATCGTCTATGTGACAAAGACAGTTGTGACATTGTGATCCCCTGTCAAACAGGTAATGGACTCGGTCCAAACCTTGATGGCCATTGATGGTTCTCTTGTGACCTGGCTAAATGAAATTAATATTCTTTCAAATAACATTCATTAAGAATGTTCGGAACTTAATAGCCTATACGGTTTAATGATGCCGTGGCTAATCTATGTTAGGTCATCAGGATGATGACTAACTATTGTTGAATTGGATGTTTAGTGCCAAGCTTCGAGTATAGAAACTCGGATCAGACAAACAACAGTCGCGATACTAATGATGCGACAAATGCTAATGATGTGACAAATGCTATTGATGCAACAAATGTGAACCTCAAGGTTAATGGAGTTAATCTCCAAGCTGTGATTAACGCAGCTGTTAGAAAGTGTTAGGATCTGAGTTTGGTTTTGATTGTGTTTTATGTTTGAATTAAGATGAACAATGAACAAGTAGTGCAGCGGAATAAAATGGTGACAAACTTTTAACAATCAAACAGGAGAATTGCTTTCAACACACATTTTCAACATAGAACCGAATGCTTAAATTTATTACAAGATTCAATTACAATGCATGCATGTAACAAACTCCCCCTCAGCCTGAGCTCACAGTGATTTATTCGTATAGGAAGAAAGATGGTGAAGAGCTAATAGAACAGTACAGGGTACTGTTCTATTTATAGGCACGGGCGAACCACTGAGGCATCTTTGCTGACGTCACCATGAAAGTGACATCTAACCTCCTAACAAACTCTAACAACTTATCTATACAAGTACTGCTATGCTAACAACTGTTATTACATAAAGACAAACTAAACTACTACGGAATCCTTCCACTGATGTGAACCCAGCAGCACTTGATATATCCAGCAGTGCTTGACCCATAGCAGTAGATTGAACAGCAGGGCTTTAATCTTCATTAGTCTTTGACTTGATCAGCAGTTGTAGGTTAGCAGTTGTACCGATCAGTGGACTGGAGGTCATCAGATGTTGAAACCACTTTCAAGGGGAGAGACTTGAATACATAACATCTGCTTATTCTGGATCCACTGCTCTGATCCAGTTTTGACTTTAATTATCTGTTCCTCTTATAGGGTTCAATCCCAACAGAAAGGCTATGAGAAAAGTCATGAAACGGTCCAAAGAGCCGAATGCTACTTGCTCTAAATCACATTCCTCTGCTTATGAGAAGAGCTTTATTTATACTTCGAATAGGAAGAATAAACCAAATAAGATGGCATATAATGAGGAGCCCCGTTCCTCTAAAGGATGTACTTAAAAGTACTTTATCTCTTGCAAGCCAAGAGACTTCAATGGCGAAAAAGAGAGCCATGGATTGCGTAAAATTGTTGGATGAAATGGAAACCATTATGGATATCAGCGTTTGTGTTGAGAAAGACATTGTGAGGGATGTATCACAGACATTCAATGGCAATGCCCTTAGTTGGTGGAAGACTTTAATAAAGTTACAGGAAAAATACTCTTACACAATATGGGATGGTCCAAGTTTATGGACCTTATTAGAAAAACCTGTTGTCTGCGTCATGGAATGGAAAAGGTGGAATAAGAATTTTCTGACTCTCACCATGAAGGATCTAGACTACCGACAGTATGTTACATACTTTAATTCATTTTCTAGGATAGTGCCCTATTCGATTAACCAAGAATCTAAGCATAATGCACTATATATTAGTAGTTTAACATCAGAAACAAAAATGCATATTAAGGCTTCAAAGCCTGCTTCTTATAAATCCACTATGAATCCATCTCAGCCACTCGCTCTAAATGGGTTATGAAATAAACCAGTCAAAACTAAGACTACCAGAAAAGGAGAAAGGAGGATAACTCCCAGGAATCTAAGAAAAAGCGGTATAGTTAAGTTTAGAGAGCCTAAGAATGGAGGCGCCTGAACCCTCCTGATGAATGCCTGAGTTATTTGGTATCAATAATGGCACCAGGTACATCCTTTATTGTGAATCAAGGATATTAGTGCTAAGAATTTTGTTTGGATTCAGGTACTACCAAGTCTTTCATAGATCATAAGCATAGCAAACTTTTAAAATTTTTCTATAAGAACTCCAAATATTAAGTGTAAGGTAAAACTTACCGACGAAAACCATAGGAACCATTCCTTCTATTCTTGTCAGAAAACACTCATTCATAAAATCTAAAATACTCTTTCTTCAGATAGAGTACGACAATATATGTAATCTTAATTATTTTCTCATTGATTTCTATCAACTGCGAATGCCAACTATGTTTGATAAATGTGCCATATGAGGATTGATGTATCCCGGTGTGTCCCATAGATTGTGTCCATGCCTGATCAGTATGGAGGTTTAATGCATGGAACCACTAAGATATTCCAATGGTCATATTGTACTAAAGTCAGCTAGTGGTATTCAAAGGAGATATCCATTATAGAAGTACCTGAGTAGGCATCTCTACTTAAGGCAATCATATACTCGTAAAACAAATGTGTCATTTGCATGGCACAAGCGTCGGTAAGAGAATCAAAGCCGGAAACTAGAACTATCTTTATCATATATTGGATAACTCGATGTATTCTCCGTAGAACTACCCTGGTTACCTCCTGAGAGGCTGGCAAAGTTAGGATTGACTTCCTATTAGGAGCCGTACCTGTTACAGAAGCTCTATATCGGTTAACACCTACGGAAATGGATGAATTGAGAGCGCTGAGTCTATGGAAAAAGGTTTGTACAGCCTAGCTCATCGTCTTAGGAGCTCCAATTATTGTGTATAAAAGAAAGCATGATGCAATACACTTGTTCATTGATTACCGCAACCTAATTAGGAAACGATTGAGAATCGTTATCAATTGCCCAGGATCGTCAATTTGTTCGACTAACCACGAGGGTAGTTAATTCCTTAAGATTGATTTAAATAGCAATTGGAATGGTCATCTCACCCTAATTAAGTTCTCCTATAACTCATAATTATTTTATAAGCATCAAGGCTGCTCCTTTGGAGACCTTGTATAGAAAGAATGTCAAATGCCCATTTGTGAGACAGAATTTTGGTAAGTCCAAATTATTAGGACCTGAGATTACCCTGGAGACAACGAATAAGATCATACAAATCTGTGATCATCTGAAAGCTGCCAGTAATTGGCAAAAGATCAATGCTGACAGGAGTTACAAACCTCTTAAGTTTAAGGAACAAGATCCTACATAAAGTACCACCCTGGAAAGGTGTGCTACACTTAGATGTAACGGGAAAGTTAAGCCCTAAAGTATATGGAACCATTCGAGAAAAATCGAATGCGTCAAAAATATAGTTTATAAGCTAAACATACCTACGGGACTTGGTGGAATTTACAATATGTTCCACACCTGTGATTTAAGGATAGGTATAGTTGATAAGTTGCTAGCATTGTCACATGAAAATGTACAGATAAGAAAAACGTTCGATCTGTTAAGAAGCCGGTATCGATCAAGAACCGATAAGGATCAAGAAGCTCTGATGAAAACATATGCCTATTATTAAGATTAAACGGGATGCCGTAGAGGCCCCGATTATACATGGGAGATTGTGTTCACTACGTGACAGAAGTACTCCTATCTATTTGAGTAAATCTCGAGGTTGGGATTTCTTTTAAGGGGGTGAGGATGTAACACCTCGTAAAATTGTGTCCAACGATGTGTTGAGACGTGTTCTAAACCCTAATAAAGTCAAGCATTGACTATAAAGGACTAATTTCATCAAAAATGAAAACTATGAATGTGGAAGGACCAAAAATGTCAACATGCCAAACTTGTGCCTCTGATTGACCACATATAATGTTCGTATTCTTTATTGAATAAATTGTCGGACACTAGAAGCCGTTTGTGCTTAAAACCAAAAATTTACAAACCACAGGGGTTAAAAGTGTCAACATGTTAATTCTTACCTCTGAATGACCTTTTAACGATCCCGAGGCTTTGTAGAATCTTTTTATACTCTCATGATTGTCCGATAATGATTTCGTGGAGTTTCGATGCAAATAAACAATTTAAATTGCAAATATCAAGAAGATGGGTTAAAAGCGTCAACATGTTCAAATTAACCTCTGAGTGACCTTTAAAGGGTTAAAAGTGTCAAAGGGGAGAAACTAGTGTTTTTGGTGATCGTTTAATGAAACCGGACCTAATGGTGTTTGGTTATACTCCCTAGATCATCTCCAAACTAACTACAAGGGGCTTTTTGTGCCTAAAATGAAAGTTATAAAGCTTATAAAGGTGCAGGGACTAAAAGTGACAAGTTTAAAACTGGTTTGCTGAGATATGGGGTGGTAGCGCTATGCCACAGCCTACCCCTTTTGCAGTGGCGTGTGGCGACGGCCTCATTTTGACAGAATCTTACTTACAGCTGCAGGTTCTTCCTTGCAGCCCAAATAAACCACTCTAACACTCATAATTCGAAACCTTGAGCTTGTTAATGGTTTTAAACATCTGGTATTACACTTGGATTGATCCTAGAGAGCCCCTAAACACTTGACATGATCTAGAGGAGGCTCCATGCACAATATAAAGGCCCTTTGGGTAGCCATAATCCTTGCACCTTCACTCTAAACTCTCACATCTGACTTGCTTGAGCATTCTTGAGCATTTCTCTAGGATTCCTGATCAAGAGGGAGCTCACCTTAGTTCAATTTTTATGCAAGGACCTGATGTAAGTGTCCTTAGCCACTCTAGTGAGGTTTTTATGTGTTTAAAGACCAAAAGTCAAAGTTGTCGTAATAACGTTTTAACTTTCGGTTTAGACCTAAACGGTCCAGCCATTGTTCGAGGAAAAATGACTACGTAATTATAATAGGTGTTAATCCCACAAAAGGGCACCTCCTAATTATCACATTTACTTACTTAATTGTCGGGTCAAGGTAACTAGTCAAAAAGTTAAACTAGTCAGATTTTCATAAAATAATTAAACTGATAATGTAGAAGTTATGAACCATGTTTTATCACTTAAATAACTTGATAAATATTATTAGAACATGTCTAAGCATGTTCAACCCGACAATTCTGAGTATTAGGCTCGGTTCGCAACCGAAAGTCGCAAAAGTAGACTTTTGCTTTGACTTTCAGTTCTGACCCGAATTAGCTTAGTTTAGTTGTGACATAGGGTTCCTTTGTGACCATGTTATATATTAGAATAACCCTCTAAGGTTATACTTCATGGTCCTTTAGAAATCATAGTTCATTGCATGTTCCGTTATTTGCTTAAAAGTTGACTATTATGCCCTTATGTTATGAAAACAAGATTTTTGAAAATGTGAGAGGACAAAAAGCTTTATTACTGAAATATAAGTATGTCCACAAAATTTGACATCAGTTTCTGGTCTCAAACTAAAGTTATGCAAGATAGCGTAAAATGAAACTTTTTGTTAATTAAATGACATTTTTAGCATACATCATGTTAAAACCCAAATTTTGTCATCAAACCCATTACCTACTGTTTTGATATTATTTTAGGGATTTTTGGAATTTTTGGTCAGATTATAAACTGACCATATCATTGAGTTCTAGTATAATTCGATAAATGACGATAGTACCCTTTTTGTTAATAAAATAAGTTTAACATATAATTTGCATACCAAACTTTTTCCTAGTGATGTATTATGTTAAATAAAATATTTTAAATATTAAAGGCTGATCAAAACCTTAGATTTCCAAAAACACCTCAAATATCGTCAATTATCGACTTTTACGCAAATTAGGCGCATAGTATGGTTTAAAACCTTATTTAACACCTAAGACTTGATACCTACTGATTTTATAAATGAGTTCTTATACTTTAACAGTTAGTATAAGTTTTGAACTCAGATTTCAATTTTGTCCTTAAAACATATGTGAAATGACCAAAATGCCCCTACGGTGCATAGTTTGGCCATAAATGATAAACCTCACATATGTATGATATCTTACTGATGTAACATGATAAAATAAATATTTTTACTGAATGTTTTAGACCAGAACCTCAGTTCATGTTTAAACCTCTTTTATAAACTTTAAAATGACCAAAATACCCTTACGGGACTTAAATTGGTCTTAAATTCATTTGGGGCATAATTGTTGATATCCTACTGATATCACAACACATTTTAAGCATAATAACTTATGGAACTTGTACTTGACTCATCTGATTACCCGTTATACATATACGCATTCGGTACGGTTTATGTAACTAGTTTGCATAAATAGCCGAAACGGGTCAAACCTTATCATTTTTACTTCAAAATCCAGAATGTATTTAGTTTACCCATATTATACAAGCCTTCATACTTGTTGGGTCCAAATTACATTTTATTCCAGTCATCGCTTAATCTAGCGCATCGTACCGTTTTTAGTACTTTAAGTTAGCCGTTCTTGGTCTATGGCCTAAATAAGACATGTTAGCATTCTAAATTGGTTATTTATACCATCATTCCAGACTAGAGCCTTCCGGTAAATTGTACCTACGCTTACTTAATTGAATACGGCTGAGTTATCATAAATCTTGCAATTTAAGACAGGAGCTAGCTCAGGTAAATACTTTTAACTTATTTTCTCTTATACGGGCTTGGGATACGGTAAATTATTACCGCTTGGTCAGGTGTAGAAACCTTTTTAATCGGATATGATTAAATTGTATAATCCCGTTTTAATCAGTATTGCTTGATAACATATAACATTGGAGGTTAACGACCGTGTCCTGGATATCCTTGGCTCATTTAAAAAGCGTAAATGGCCACGACTTAAGCACGGGGTGTAGGCATACACCTGTCAGTTGCGTATGTAAAATATATACTCATTTGCTGGGGTAACCTGCCGTGAGTTTATATTCGTGGTGTGTTGTTTAATCTTGTTCGGTTTATTTAATACCGGCCCTAAATGTTGGACAAACATGTAAATCTGATACAAGATTGTTATTAATATAATTGTCCCAAGTTATAAAGAATATTTGTGCCTAGTGCATTTAAATAAATTTTTATAAAATATTTTCGTGCCTTGTGCACCTAAACCAATTTTCATAAACATTTTCAAATGTGTCGGTTAATTGTATTTACCAGTAAAAACTGACGTATTTTCAAAAAAGTCTAAGTGACAGGTACAAATACGTAAATAGGTTGGAAGCTGCTCAGGATTGTTAGACGAGGAACTTGCAACTCCTTCGTATAAGCCATTAGTCTGATAAACTTCTTTTGTTATAATGATCCGCCTGTGGATTATTACAAGCTCGTCTGTACCTAATACTTTTATATTTTCAGACATTTGGGTTTGTAATAATATTTTATATTCCAAGACTTCCGCTGTGCTATTCTATGTATGTTTGACCATGACGATACCAAACTTATGTTCACGATACTCCCCACCAGGCCCACCGGGCTGAGCTGTAAATATCGGGGTGTGACAGATTGGTATCAGAGCCAACATTTGAGTGAATTAAACACTTGCCTTTAGTGTTTACTCTCAAATGACACAATAGCATATTCCTTAGACCTTCTGAGTCTAGACTTAACATAGGAATGCTCTCATCCCTATTAAGTAAACATTGTTTTCGATTTTATGTATTCTGAATATGTCGCCAAGCAAGGAAGTCGTTGATGGAGATTCTCCTCATCCGAAGCCAAGAAATGCCAAGCTTCATACCATGGCTAGGATAAGCGTGCGACCGGCTGAAGGAAAGACCTTTATGGACCTGTTCCCAAAAATCAAACCTATTTAAACTCTTAACCAGACTTCGGAGTCCATACCAGAAGGTCCCTGAGACTCCCATATTGAAGATGATACATGTGGATGCTATTAATCCCTATTTCCTATCTTCGAGTTTTGGAATTCTAGACTTGGACTATACCAGTCAAAACCCAATCCGTGATCCATGTCATTTCTTTAACCATTGAATCCTTGGATTCTATTTCTGCAACGGATTCTGATTTGAAATTTTTACTTTATTCACTAAGAACTTTGGAGTCACTACCGCATACGATAAATAGAGAAGAGAAACAATCGGAATAAAGTATGAAAGGCATTAGGAAACCAATCTTCCATCATATTTCATTTTCCTTTAAGTCCCTGTATGGGTATTTGATTATTGTAGTGTCCTTTGTGGGCATATTATTTCATTATAGTCCCGGTGTGGACCTACCTCTTTTGATAAGACTCTGTATATACGTTTGTTTATTATAGTCCCTTCGTGGACATCGTATTTCAATAAAGTCCCTTCAAGGACATTATATTTCAAAATATTCTCTTTGTGAGCAATACATTACAATATAGTCCCTTCATGGACGTTATGTTTCCATATAGCCCTTTCGTGGACATCATACTCTGTTATAGTCTTTTCATGGACATGTCATTCGTTAAAAATCTTTTGCCGACATGTTATTTCATTAAAGTTCCCTGGCGAATATACTAATTCATCATAGTCCTTTCGGGGACATATCGTTTCACTATAGTCCAAATGTTAACATAACTTATAGACCCTATAAGGACTTATATTTTTCCCTTTCGTCCCCGCATGGACAGATATTGCTTCAAAGTCCCTATAAGGACCTGTCTCTTCTATATAGTCCCAGTATGGACATTTGTTTATTATAATCCTTATATGAACATATCTTTCACTTTGAGTCCTTGTGAGGACATCTGTTCAGCAAAGCCCTTTAATGCCCACGCTGTAACGATATAGTCCTTTATGGACATGTTATTTCATTAAAATCCCTTTGGGGATACACTATTTTGAAATAGTCCCTTGTGGACATGAGATTTCACTATAGTCCCTTAGCGGACATGACATTTCATTATAGACCTTTCGTTGGCAAACTATTTCAATATAGTCCCTATACGGACTTATAATATTTTGAAGTCCCTGTACGGACTTATAATATTTTAATAGTCCCCATACGGACTTATAATTTCCTTTTAAGTCCTCTGTGGACAAATATGATACTAAAAGTCCTGATTAAGGCACTATTGTAAAATTTCCTAATAATTTATGAGACTCTTGGAAATTTTATATAGGTATTCATTCCGTCCTTTGTCAAACAATAGCATCAATTTTATTCGAACTTTATCGATCAGCTAAATAATTTCAAAAGATCTTCTTAATGGTTTACCCCTGCCAAGTGGCAAGTCCACACTAATTGGCCAAAACTTTTGGTAGTTAAGGATAATTATTCCTTCTACTATGATAGTTAAGGGAGATACCCCTTCTATCCAGAGGTGGTGAACTATGTTCAAGCCTCCAAACCTATACGATCAATGCGATTATGGTAATATTGTGTAACCATTAAGACAAATTAATCCTTGTTAACATCTAAGAAAATGTTAACACTCCTGGCAGTGTGACTTGAGAAACCATACCAGCCGTCAAGGTATTTGGACTATGTCCAAGCCTTAAAGCCTATATGATCAAAGTAGATTATGGCAAGTATCATCAACGTGATGATCATAATATAAACATCCATTAGTGATGAAGTGCCTACGGGCTAAACTTGTTGTCCAATAAGACGACGACAGTTGTGGTCTATGACCCCCTGTCTAAATATATTGGACTATGTCCAAGAATAATAGTCTATATGATCAATGCGATCATGACTAACATCATCTGATACGATGATCATATTATTTAACATCTTTAATGATGTTTTTCCCACGGGCTATAACATATTGTCCATTTGAGACATTGAGATTGTGATCTTTATGATCCCTTGTCCAAGGTAGTGAGCTATGCTCAAGCCTAATAGACTATATATGATCAATGCGATCATGACTAATATCATCTGATACGATGATCATATTATTAACATCCTTTAGTGATGTTTCGCCTACGGGCTATATACTATATTGTCCATTAGTGACATTGACAAATGTGACCGTTATGGTTCACCGTCAAAGGTAATAGGCAATGCCCAAGCCTTATAGTCTATAAGATCGATAAGATCATGACTAATATCCTCGAATACGAAAATTTTATATATATATGTATAAACATCCATTAGTGATGTCCATTGAGTTGCCTCTGTGGCAAAATAAATCGTCTTTCAAAAGTAATGATAGAAGTAGTCTATGACTCTCTGCCCAAAGGTGAAGAACTATGTTCAAACCTTAAATTCCCTGATCAAATAAGATTGCGGCTTATATATTAATGTCCTCTGTGACAGGCCTTTTATGCCATATCCTATATGTCCTTTGCGACAAGGCCTACGTGCCTTATGGCTATTAATTTCCTTCGTGATAAGAGTATGTATTACATTTATATGTCCTTCATGATGAAATTATGTTTCATATTAAAAAAATTCCTTGCGAGGAGTCGTAGAGCTATACAAAATCGTCTATGTGACAAAGACAGTTGTGACATTGTGATCCCCTGTCAAACAGGTAATGGACTCGGTCCAAACCTTGATGGCCATTGATGGTTCTCTTGTGACCTAGGTTAAATGAAATTAATATTCTTTCAAATAACATTCATTAAGAATGTTCAGAACGTAATAGCCTATACGGTTTAATGATGTCGTGGCTAAACTATGTTAGGTCATCAGGATGATGACTAACTATTGTTTAATGGGATGTTTAGTACCAAGCTTCGAGTATAGAAACTCGGATCAGACAAACAACAGTCGCGATACTAATGATGCGACAAATGCTAATGATGCGACAAATGCTATTGATGCAACAAATGTAAACCTCAAGGTTAATGGAGTTAATCTCCAAGCTGTGATTGACGCAGTTGTTAGAAAGGCTATGAGAAAAGTCATGAAAAGGTCCAAAGAGCCGAATGCTACTTGCTCTAAATCGCATTCCTATGCTTATGAGAAGAGCTTTATTTATACTTCGAATGTGAAGAATAAACCAAATAAGATAACATATAATGAGGAGCCCCGTTCCTCTAAAGGATGTACTTAAAAGTACTTTGTCTCTTGCAAGCCAAGAGACTTCAATGACGAAAAAGAGAGCCATGGATTGCGTAAAATTGTTGGATGAAATGGAAACCATTATGGATATCAGCGTTTATGCTAAGAAAGACATTGTGAGGTATTTATCACAGTCATTCAAGGGCAATGCCCTTAGTTGGTGGAAAACTTCAATAAAGTTACAGGAAAAATACTCTTACACAATATGGGATGGTCCGAGTTTATGGACCTTATCAGAAAAACCTGTTGTCTGCGTCATGGAATGGAAAAAGGTGGAATAAGAATTTTCTGACTCTCACCATGAAGGATCTAGACTGCCGACAGTATGTTACAGACTTTAATTCATTGTCTGGGATAGTGCCCTATTCGGTTAACCCAGAATCAAAGCATAATGCACTATATATTGGTAGTTTAGCATCAGAAATAAAAATGCATATTAAGGCTTCAAAGCCTGCTTCTTATAAATCCACTATGAATCCATCTCAGCCACTCGCACTAAATTGGTTAAGAAATAAACCAGTCAAAACTGAGACTACCAGAAAAGGAGAAAGAAGGATAACTCCCAGGAATCTAAGAAAAAGGGGTATAGTTAAGTTTAGAGAGACTAAGAATGGAGGCGCCTAAACCCTCGTGATGAATGCCTGATTCATTTCGTATCAATAATGGCACCGGGTACATCCTTTATTGTGAATCAAGGATATTAGTGCTAAGAATTTTGTTTGGATTCAGGTACTACCAAGTCTTTCATAGATCATAAGCATAGCAAACTTTTAAATTTTTTCTATAAGAACTCCAAATATTAAGTGTAAGGTAAAACTTACCGACGAAAACCATAGGAACCATTCCTTCTATTCTTGTCAGAAAACACTCATTCATAAAATCTAAAATACTCTTTCTTCAGATAGAGTACGACAATATATGTTATCTTAATTATTTTCTCATTGATTTCTATCAACTGCGAATGCTAACTATGTTTGATAAAAGCACCATATGAGGATTGACGTATCCCGGTGTGTCCCATAGATTGCGTCCCTGCCTGATCAGTATGGAGGTTTAATGCATGGAACCACTAAGATATTCCAATGGTCATATTGTACTAGAGTCAGCTAGTGGTATATAAAGGAGATATCCATTATAGATGTACCAGAGTAGGTGTCTCTACTTAAGGCAATCATATACTCGTAAAACAAATGTGTCATTTGCATGGCACATGCGTCGGTAAGTGAATCAAAACCAGAAACTGGAACTATCTTTATCATATATTGGATAACTCGGTGTATTCTCTGTAGAACTACCCTGCTTACCTCCTGAGAGGCAGGCAAAGTTAGGATTGACTTCCTATTAGGAGCCGTACCTGTTACAGAAGCTCTATATCGGTTAACACCTACGGAAATGGATGAATTGAGAGCGCTGAGTCTATGGAAAAAGGTTTGTACAGCCTAGCTCATCGTCTTAGGAGCTCCAATTATTGTGTATAAAAGAAAGCATGATGCAATACACTTGTTCATTGATTACCGCAACCTAATTAGGAAACGATTGAGAATCGTTATCAATTGCCCAGGATCGTCGATTTGTTCGACTAACCACGAGGGTAGTTAATTCCTTAAGATTGATTTAAATAGCAATTGGAATGGTCATCTCACCCTAATTAAGTTCTCCTATAACTCATAATTATTTTATAAGCATCAAGGCTGCTCCTTTGGAGACCTTGTATAGAAAGAATGTCAAACATCCATTTGTGAGACAGAAGTTTGGTAAGTCCAAATTATTAGGACCTGAGATTACCCTGGAGACAACGGATAAGATCATACAAATCTGTGATCGTCTGAAAGCTGCCAGTAATTGGCAAAAGATCAATGCTGACATGAGTTATAAACCTCTTAAGTTTCCAATATGGAACAAGATCCTACATAAAGTACCACCCTGGAAAGGTGTGCTACGCTTAGATGTGGCGGGCAAGTTAAGCCCTAAAGTATATGGAACTATTTGATAAAAATCGAATGCGTCGAAAATATAGTTTATAAGCTAAACATACCTACGGGACTTGGTGGAATTTACAATATGTTCCACACCTGTGATTTAAAGATAGGTATAGCCGATAAGTTGCTAGCATTGTCACATGAAAATGTGCAGATAATAAAAACGTTTGATTTGTTAAGAAACCGGTATCGATCAAGAACCGATAATGATCCAGAAGCTCTGATGAAAACATATGCCTATTAATAAGATTAAACGGGATGTCGTAGAGTCCCCGATTATACATGGGAGATCGTGTTCACTACGAGACAGAAGTACTCCTATCTTTTTGAGCAAATATCGAGGTCAAGATTTCTTTTAGGGGGTGAGGATGTAACACCCCGTAAAATTGTGTCCAACGATGTGTTGACACGTGTTCTAAACCCTAATAAAGTCAAGCGTTGACTATGAAGGACTAATTTCATCAAAAACGAAAACTATGAATGTGGAAGGACCAAAAATGTCAACATGCCAAACTTGTGCCTCTGATTGACCACATATAATGTTCGTATTCTTTATTGAATAAATTGTCAGACACAAGAAGCCGTTTGTGCTTAAAACCAAAAATTTACAAACCACAGGGGTTAAAAGTGTCAACATGTTAATTCTTACCTCTGAATTACCTTTTAACAATCCCGAGGCTTTATAGAATCTTGTTATACTCTCACGATTGTCGGATAATGATTTCATGGAGTTTCGATGCAAATAAACAATTTAAATTGCAAATATCAAGAAGATGGGTTAAAAGCGTCAACATGTTCAAATTAACCTCTGAGTGACCTTTAAAGGGTTAAAAGCATCAACGGGGAGAAACTAGTGTTTTCGGTGATCGTTTAACGAAACCGGACCTAATGGTGTTTGGTTATACTCCCTAGATCATCTCCAAACTAACTACAAGGGGTTTTTGTGCCTAAAATGAAAGTTATAAAGCTTATAAAGGTGCAGGGACTAAAAGTGACAAGTTTAAAACTTGCTTGCTGAGATATGGCATGGTAGCGCTACGCCACAACCTACCGCTTTTGCTATGGCGTGCGGCGACAGCCTCATTTTGACAGAATCTTACTTACAGCTGCAGGTTCTTCCTTGCAACCCAAATAAACCACTCTAACACTCATAATTCGAAACCTTGAGCTTGTTAATGCTTTTAAACATCTGGTATTACACTTGGATTGATCATAGAGGGCCCCTAAACACTTGGCATGATCTAGAGGAGGCTCCATGCACTATATAAAGGCCCTTAGGGCAGCCATAATCCTTGCACCATCACTCTAAACTCTCACATCTCACTTGCTTGAGCATTCTTGAGCATTTCTCTGGGATTCCTGATCAAGAGGGAGCCCAACTTAGTTCAATTTTCATGCAAGGACCTGATGTAAGTGTCCTTAGCCACTCTAGTTTGTTTTTTATGTGTTTAAAGACCAAAAGTCAAAGTTGTCGTAATAACGCTTTGACTTTCGGTTTAGACCTAAACGGTCCAGCCATTGTTCGAGGAAAAAGTGGCTACGTGATCTTAATTACGTAGGTGTTAATCCCTCAAAAGGGCACCTCCTAATTATCATGTTTACTTAGTTAATTGTCGGGTCAAAGTAATTAGTCAAAAAGTTAAACTACTCAGATTTTCATAAAATAATTAAAACTGATAATTTAGAAGTTATGAACCATGTTTTATCACTTAAATAACTTGGTAAATATTATTAGAACATGTCTAAGCATGTTCAACCCGACAATTCTCAGTATTAGGCTCGGTTCGTAACCGAAAGTCGCAAAAGTATACTTTTGCTTTGACTTTTAGTTCTGACCCGAATTAGCTTAGTTTAGTTATGCCTTAGGGTTCCTTTGTGACCATGTTATATATTAGAATAACCCTCTGAGGTTATACTTCATGGTCCCTTAGAAATCATAGTTCATTTGCATGTTCCGTTATTTGCTTAAAAGTTGACTATTATGCCCTTATATTATAAAAAGGAGATTTTTGAAAATGTGAGAGGACAAAAAGCTTTATTACTAAAATATAAGTATGTCCACAAAATTTGACATCAGTTTCTGGTCTCAAACTAAAGTTATGCAAGATAGCGTAAAATGAAACTTTTTGTTAATTAAATGACATTTTTTGCATAAATCATGTTCAAACCTAAATTTTGGCATCAAACCCATTACCTACTGTTTTGATATTATTTTTAGGAATTTTTGGTCAGATTATAAACTGACCATATCATTGAGTTCTAGTATAATTCGATAAATGACGATAGTACCCTTTTTGTTAATAAAATAAGTTTAACATATAATTTGCATACCAAACCTTTTCCTACTGATGTATTATGTTAAATAAAATATTTTAAATATTTAAGGCTGATCAAAATCTCAGATTTCCATAAACACCTCAAATATCGTCAATTATCGACATTTACGCAAATTAGGCGCAGAGTATGGTTTAAAACCATATTTAACACCTAAGACTTAATACCTACTGATTTTATAAATGAATTTTTATACTTTAATAGTAAGTATAAGTCTTGGACTCATATTTCTAATTTTGTCCTTAAAACATATGTGAAATGACCAAAATGCCCCTACGGTGCATAGTTTGGCCATAAATGATAAACCTTACATATGTATGATATCTTACTGATGTAACATGATAAAATAAATATTTTTACTGAATGTTTTAGACCAGAACCTCAGTTTATGTTTAAACCTCTTTTATAAACTTGAAAATGACCAAAATACCCTTACTGTCACACCCCAAAATACGTCGTAGCGGAATACAAAACGTAGTGGTGACGAAAGATGGTGCCCATTTATATCTTGATGACCGATGCATTAAATTGTTGGACATATTATCTTATTTTAAACCTAGTTTTAAACATTTCGTTTTTAAACATGACACAACCACGACATAGTTAAGTTGTTTTGATCCTTACGGATCTTATTACATTCATCCCAGAAGGTTTTAAAAGTCAGCCCAACATTTTAAGTAATAAAACATGCATCAACAACTGTCACACCCCGATATTTCCACGTATTACCGGTGGGCCCGGTGGGGAGTATTGTGACGTAGTTGATATCATCATAGTCAATAATCAAATTTCAATGCACAGCGGAAGTCAAAAAGTAATAATATCACAAACCGAATGAAAGTATCACGAGTTTTACAAACGGAATGTAAAAGGATCCACAAGCGGATCAAAACATAGGAAATATTGTTCAACAGATTTTCAAGTGACAAAGCTTGCAAGACTTCTTTATTTATTCACTCAGGAGTAGCCAGCGTATTTCGCATAGTACCTGCACTTAACCTTTTGGAAAATACGTCAGTTTACACTTGTAAATACAATTAACTGACACTTTTTTTAAAAGTTGTTTAAGAAAATTGATTTAAATGCACAAGGCATAAATAATCTTTTATAACTTGGGATAATTATTTAAAAATAATCTTGTAAAAGAATTATATGTTTATTATATGTTCAGTAGCCCGGGTTGAATATCGGGTTAAAGATTAATAGACACACCACATAATATCACCTACGGCGAGTTATTCTCGAACAGGTAGGTATATCATTTTACATACGCACCGACAGGTGTATGCCTACACCCCGTGCTTAAGTTGTGGCCATTTCAATGAATGAGCCGAGGATATCCAGGACATGGTCATTAACCCCCAAAGGCTTTAACAAACAAAACAAAACAGACTAAACTGTTTATCTCAATGAATTAACCTTCATACGATTAAAGATTCAATACCCGACCAAGCGGTATTTTATATACCTTATCCCAAGCCCGTATAAGGGAAAATAAGTTAAAAGTATTTACCTGAGCAATTTATACAAATTTATCCCAGCCGTATACAATCAGCAAGTGCAAATATCTTTTACTGGGCTCCTAAATCTGGAACGAAGGTTTTTAATAACCTATTAGATTCCTAACGGGTCTTACTTAAGTTTAAATTTAGACCGGTTAGTTTTAAAGAAAGGTTTACGGTTCAAAACGCAAGATTAAGCGAAGACCGTATTAGAATGTGATTTAGACCCGACAAGTATGAAGACTTGTATAATATGGGTAAACTAAACACATTCTGGATTTTGAGGTAAAAATGATAAGGTTTGACCCGTTTCGGTCAAGTTATGCAAACTAGTCACATAAACCGTACCGAACACGAAAAATTCATAACGGGTAACTAAAAGAGTCATATACAGGTTTAACAAGTTAATATGCCTTAAATATATTGTGATATCAGTAGGATACCTTCCATTATGCCCAAAATGGATTTAAGATCAAATTAAGCCCCGAAGGGGTATTTTGGTCATTTTAAAGGTTATAGAAGAGATTAAATATTAATCTGAGGTTCTGGTCTAAAATGATCAGTAAAAATATTTATTTTTGCAGGTCATATCAGTAGGGTATTGCATATATGTGAAATTTATCATTTATAACCAAACTATGTGCCGTAGGGGCATTTTGGTCATTTTACATAAGCTTTAAAGGTCAAATTTGGAAATCTGAGTTCAAAACTTTTACTTACCGTTAAAGTATAATAATTTACTTAAAACATCAGTAGGTATTAAGTCTTATGTGTCAAAAATAGTTTTAACCCATACTATGCGTTTAAAACTCGTAAAAAGTCGGTTTTAGACGATTTTCAGGTTATATAAGGAAATCTAAGTTTTTTATCAGTTTATAAAGTTCAAAATATTTTATTTCTCATATAAAATCAGTAGCAAAAGATTTGGTATCAAAATGTTATGTAAAACTCATTTTATTAGCAAAAAGGGTATAACCGTCAATTACCGAATGAAAGCAAGAACCCTACATTATGATCAGTTTAAAAATAAATAAAAATCTTCAAAAATCCCAACAACGAGCCACTAAAAATCTTCAAAAATCCCAATAATTGTCAGACCCCTAAAGTTCCACCTAGGGAATATCCCTGTTAAGCGTGAGACATACCAACAACGAGCCACTAATTACATTTGTCACACCCTGGCTTTGCGGAAGCGTGGTTAATTTGGTGTGACTTCTTAATACCATAGCTTAACCATAACAAAGCTATATGAAATAAAACCATGCAAGATCATCCATTTAATTAAGTTTTGAAAACCAAATACAACAACATTGTCTTAACAATCACAAACATCAACATGACATAAACACAGTTTAAGGATTGTGACTTGTCCAGGAAAGAGTCACATTCCCCAAACCCGGATGACCTCGTAACTAGTGCAGCGGGAAAACGTGTCATACCGCACCAGATCCTTTAATTCCCTGAAATACATGTAAGTTGAAAAATCAACAATAATGTTGAGCGAGTTCATGTGTTTAGTATGTGCGCGCGAATAAACCTTTGTAATCATTGCAAGTATGAATGTTTTGTAAACTCTGGTATGAAAGCAAATAAGGAAACGTATCAGTTATTGTGTATCCACATGGTCCAACCTGCGGGCGCATGGGAGGGGATAGGACAAGGTCACCACATGGTCCACCCTGCGGGCGCATGGGTGGTGTTAAGACGGGGTCACCACATGGTCCAACCTGCGGGCGCATGGGTGGTGTTAAGACAAGGTCACCACATGGTCCAACCTACGGGCGCATGGGTGGTGTTAAGACAAGGTCACCACATGGTCCAACCTGCGGGCGCATGGGTGGTGTTTGTTATGCTCAAATAGGCCTATCACTCGTATCCCTCGATCGTACTACGAGGACTAATGTTCTTAAGGTTTCACCTGCCCAATCACATAACCTAACAGTTCCTTCCTTAGCTGACCATACCATGTAAGAAACATTCGTAATCATAGTAACATGTATTTCACCCCCGCAGTTAAAAACTAAAAACAGTTAAGAGAAAAGGGGGACATGAACTCACAGTGAAGCGTCTCTACCAAGTATCTCCTGCTCACGCAGCTGTGTGACGACCTACACGTACTAATTCTATTAGACGGACGGCCGTGCCTTAGCTTCATGGTTTATGTTTTTAGGAAATAGTTAGACAACTATTTCGTGTTTACATTCTGTATATACTTGGTAATTATTTTCCTTCCCAAGGGTGGGGGATTCAATACATGTGCGTTCAATTTATATCATTAAGTCTCACTTAATATATATATATTTCCAATTCCAAAATATAAGTATTTTTCTCCAATAATACGTTGTTAAAATACGCGTTCATAAATATTTCCGTAAGTGCGTAAGTTACGTTTAACAATCGAGTGGTAATATAATTACCGGTGTAACTTATATATTTATGGTGAAAGCGTTCGTATTATTTTGGAAT
>JARYGA010027840.1:0-16659 GCA_030545235.1 Helianthus tuberosus
GATATCTTAAAAGAGCAAAAAATGCCAAATCCCATAAATGAAGAAGCTCTCAAAGAGAGTCATTCAAAAAGTTCAAAAAGCACAAATCGTACCAAAAAATGGTATTTGTCATAGCCCTCGTTAGATATTCTGGTCTCTTTGCTGTACGGAAGTACTGACCTGATCACCAATTATCTAAACGTTGAAAAATAAAACGGATGAATTCAGTATACTCACCTACTACGATGAATCTTTGTGCATACCTTGATCGCGGGGGTATATCCTGAAGTGGGACACACTAATATATCAGAAATAAAATTACTTTAACGTATCATACGGTAATGGTACTTGAAATGTTCATGCATTTTGTTTAAGAGGACAAACATACTGGTAATCGTTTTGGACTGCTTTTCATGAAAAATTAAATAAAGAATTATCTAATAGTGTGAAAACGGTTTGATTGTGCTGATATGATCTTCTTACCAGTGATTCTCACAAAAATAGAGTGTTTATTGCTTTTCGTATTTATTTGCTTTCAGAAAATACAAAAATACAAAAATAGTGTTTTTTTCTATTTAAAATTCTTAACGTATGGAAAACTGTTATTCTTGGAGGAATTGTTACTGATAGGGGGAGACGGTGTTGGAAAGTGAGTTCAAAATTTTAAATCATGCGGGTTATAGGGTGTGTGATTAAAAAGTTTTGCGTGTTGGTGATGAATTGATAATGCTTAATCTGTGATATAATCTCTTGAAAAATAATAATTTATTTAACTTTGTTGAAAAATTCTTATGATTTCTCGAGATGTTTGTTTTATAGTATACAGATTGAAGCAGTATGTTGTTGAGAAGTTGCTGTGAAGAGATGAGAGTTTGATTGGATGCATGGTAGAACCTCCTTTCCATATTGCAGACAAAGTTGAAGAGTTTGAAGATTACTTTGCAAATGCTGAACTGGAGTTTTACTCAAACGCTAAAGTTTTGAAGATTTGGTGATTGGATGCATCAGCTTAGGGGGAGTCTGTTGCTGACAGAAGCTATTGAAGCTGAAGCTATCCAAAGACCAAAGACAGTGTGAGACTACATGGAGATTGCAAGATGACTGAAGACAAAGTTATTTTATGAAGCTATTGTCAAGGGGGAGTTTGTTGGTGCATGTTTGTGACAACAGCTTAGATTTGGTCTTTGGATATCTTGTAATTAGCTAAACGATAAACGGTTAGCGGGTTTAGCTTTGTATTAGTGAGTTAATATAGTTTGGGCTAAACAAAACCCAATTAGGGTGATGGGGGCGAATTGGGCTTGTCCAATTCGCAGTCCATGAGGTTTAACCTTGGCCCAAATAGCAAACCTTGTGTTATATAAACAAGGTTAGGCTTTAGGGTTTAGGTTAATCAGCCAAAACAGTTTGAGAGAGCAATTTCGTGAGAGTATTAGTGCTTGGACGAAATTGATAGTTGGTTAGGGATCTTGATTGATTGTAATCAGTTTGATAGATAATCAATAAAGATCCGGTTTGAAAGTGAATTGCTGTTTCTGTTTTCTACTTGTTTCTGTGATATTCTGATCAAGAGGATTCCGCACTCTTGATTGGAAAGACAATTCTGTGAAAGATCCATACGAATAGGGGACCTACACCAGTCGAACTGTTACTGTTCGAGAAACTAACAGCAGCTGAATTATCACAGTAAAGCTTCAATGGTCTAGAAATGGAATTAACAATTTTGAGTCCAGTGATCAGATTTCTAAGCAACATTCCATGACAGGTTGCGTTATAAACAGCAATGTACTCTGCCATCATTGTGGAAGTTGTGGTCAACTGTTGTTTATGACTCTTCCATGAGATATGGTCGCCTGCTAACATAAAAATATAGCCCGAAGTGGATTTCTTATCATCTTTGCATTTGGCAAAGTCAGAATCAGAATAGCCCACCACTTCTAAATGATCACTTCTTCTATAAGTCAGTTTATAGTCTTTCGTCCCTTGCAGATATCGAAGTACCTTCTTAGCTGCTTTCCAGTGATCTAAGCTAGGATTTGTCTGATAACGGCCTAACATTCCAGCAATATAAGCGATATCTGGACGAGTACAGACTTGAGCATACATCAAGCTCCCGACTACTGACGCGTAAGGTATCTGACTCATTTGCTCCTTCTCAACCTCTGTTGTCGGACACTTGAATGAACCGAAAACATCTCCCTTAACTACTGGAGCGACGGAGGGTTTGCACTGTTGCATGTTATATCGTGTAAGGACACGATCTATGTAAGCCTTCTGGGACAATCCTAAGATCCCTTTGTGTCTATCTCGGTGAATTTCGATGCCAATAACGTAAGAAGCATCTCCGAGATCCTTCATGTCGAAGTTATGCGAGAGTAACCGCTTCGACTCATGCAACATGTCTAAACTATTACTTGCCAATAGAATATCATCTACGTAAAGGACAAGTATAGTAAAGTTGCTCCCACTCTGTAAGACCCTAAAACATTTAACCTTAAAACGACGCAGCGGAATTTCGAGTCTGAAAATTTCTTTCATGACATACATCTCGACATTCTAAAAATTCATTTTATAATATAAGAGCATAACTTATCGACACTAAATTACATATTTAAACATTCCCGTACAATCCGTCTTGTGACTCGATCTTCGATCTCTACTCCTTGGTAATCCTCATGTCTTGTACTACCTGCGCTCACCACATAAAATTCATAACGTTAGTACGTATCATAAGCATACAAGATTTGTACACGTTTACTTTTCATTCCATTAACTCTTTACATTCCGGCTTTCTTTCTGATCATACGATCCGTAGTGAGACTTCCTTGGTATCCTGCGTTACACTTCATCACCAGGCACGATGTTATTATCGTTAGTACTCAATTTCATTGAATGCATGCGTACATACTTTCATACAACCTATACGTACACTTACGATCACACATAGCAACATACATACCTATGTACCTACATACATACGTACGTGCATACCTAAACTCATCCATTCATACATACATACATACATACTTACATGCCTTCTTACATACATACATACCTACATACATACATACATACATACAAACCCACATACATACTTACATACAAACATACATACATACTTACATACATACGTACATACTTATTCCATACCTTCTCACAACTTACATACGTGCATACCTTCGTACATACTCACTTGACTACATATACATACAATCTACATACACCCTTACATACACACACTTATACTTATACAACATACATACATACACACCTACATACTTACCTACATTTATATTTTCAATTACCCATTGAAATATACCCGACTCACACTTGCTTGCTCATATATGTCTTCATACATATCCTTATGTACTCGCTTACACGCTATAATCTTACATACATTCGCGCATACACACTTACATACACTTCTACATACGTGTATAGAAATACACAACATCCATACATACCTATCCACACATACGCTTACCCTAATGGCCACAAATCATGGGTTAAATTAGTCCTACGCAACTTAAAACGCGTTTTAGCAAGTTCCCAAGCCAAAACTGAGCAAACGAGCAACTTTCGGCGACCAGGGAGGGGCTCGCGTGACGCCAAGGCCCTTGGCGTCACGCTAGGCCCTTGTTTTCACAGACAACTTGCAGCAACTTGCTGCATATTCCCAGCGCGATCCCGTTTCACGGAAACGGTCATAACTTCTTCGTTATTGGTCCGTTTTACCCGATTCTTTTTCCTACACGTCCGTAATTTAATTCTCCATCTTATGGAGTTAAGATCCAACATTTGGACTACCGAAATTTATAACTTTTAAGCATTCGGCTTATTACCCTTTTCCATGATTTCTACCCGTTCATGCATTTAACCTCATAACTTGTTTGTTTGACCTCAACTTCATATGAGTTGATAGTTTCAAGGTCATTTGTCATAAAAGGTTCATTCTCGGATGCCCTACATCTCATTCCACCCGTTTTCGCTCAAAAGCTTATTTTGACCCGTTAAGGGTAATTGCGCATTAAAACGTTTATGACTTACAAACCATACTTCTCACTTTCATACTTAACCAAAACATTACACTAATCGAGTAACTTGCTTCTAACTACTTTTTAAGATCGTTTGCCCAAAATACCCATCAAGGGCATTTTGGTCAACTTTAATCCCATCATTTACGTCGAAGGACTTAAACACATTTTTGACCTCAAACATCATGTATGATTAATTAAAACACCTTATTACTTAATCGTACTACGAAGTGATTACGGAAATCACTTACCTTATGCGTCCGTGCTCGTATCCGATTCCTCGCCTTTTCTTGACCCGTTATCCTTTCAGGCGTGAGTCCGTCTTGACATGCTTCCTATACTCTCTTTTGATCAAGATCACGCTCCTATTAGCATATGCATTCGTACATGTTAACAATCATATCAATCGCATATTTCACCCTTAACTTTCATTAGTCCTTTCTAGCATACATAACTCATATGATTATATTCATATCCGTTTAACTCTTGTAATTCATCATATAATCACCAATAACGCATATTGACATAACATGTACCATACGACTTCCTATAATCCTGCCTTTACGACAACGAGTCAAATCATGTTTCTTATACTTAGTTGACTTTCAAAAGTCAACTATTAACCATACTCAACTATCGACTTATCATCATATACCCGTAACATCATAATCGACTATACGGACGACACTATATACATTTCATCATACACTTGATGTGAGTACTACCTTTTAAGCATAACGTACAACTATTTCATGCACAATTCTTCTAAACTCATACATAACCCATCAAATCCTACTACCAATCATCATATATCATTCCAAATGAACATTAAACATAACATCATCATATTCCTATACTTTCATCTAACAATAATTCATCATACCCACATAATACATTAATTATTCAACAAGACTTGAACATAGGAGGTGATTCTAGTCATCATCTTCACCCTAACTAACGGGTTTCACCTCAAATCATCAAATTAACACAAACCATACATAACCCATGTTCTATTCGAGGATTCTAACCCTTGTACATGATCAATTTCATATTAGCTCACGGATTAGAGCATAACCCACTTCACCCATGATCACCAATCTTAGATTTAAAACATACCTTATGATCCTCTCGTGTTGGTGATCATTAATCCATGCTCGGTTATGGATTTAAGCTTCATCTTGCCTTCCTATTTGAGCATAAAGATGGTGCTAGGGTTTGAGGCTCCATAGGAGCCTCCTGCTCCTTCTCGAACACACACGTATGTGTGTGTTTGTGTGTGATAAGTTATTTAATAACTTAACTTTCATCTTTCCCACTTTAGCCCCTCGGGTTTACCTTTAAAACATAACTGGCATTACCTTCCTCTTTTAATTCTTTTAACCATACCCTTAACTAGGTTAAATAGCCTAGGTATTTATTTCATGACGTGTCATATCGGAACACACGACAAATATTAACATTCAGATTTTGGGGCGTTACAAGTCTACCACCCTTAAACAAGGTTTCGTCCCCGAAACCTTTCTCACTTTCATCGAACACACATCATCTTTTCTTCTAGTCCATCCATACGACCACTAGCCCATACTTTCCTGATCATTCTTTCTTATATCATTTTCATTTACTTGACCTGTCAATAACTGGTCAATACACATACTCTTCCGTCCTTTAATATGATCCATTCTTAATGGATCCAATATCTCCATTTCACTTCTAAAAATTTACATTCTCTACATACTCTGTATAACATTTAGCTTTTGTCTTGTTACCACCACAAAACTTACTATTTCATAGTCACACCTACGTGCTTAACTCTAACGTTAACCTTACTCTACGTTTTCTACAGTTACGTATACCTTGCATACCTTTATATTATCTTTAAATCGTTTCGTTCATTTCACATTACTATTGCTTTCACTTCATGCATTACTTAATTCACGTGTACAAATAGTTCATATCTCTCAAATCATGAGTTAAACATTTTACTAACCTCTTTTTCATTTCCCAAACCACGATCCGCAACCCAGATCGATCATCTTCTCCTCGAATACTAGCCGTACAGGCCAGATTTCATTCCTTCGTGTAATGAGCTTCCGCTCGAGCACGTCCTTTCACCAATACGATTGGTTTCATTACATCAATAGTTCTAACATTATCATCAACAACATCAGCGGTTAGCATATATCATTCAAACATTCATTACACTAGGTGATTACCCACCTATAACTCTTCACAATTTCCTACGTGCCTGCTATAACGTACCACACATTCTATTTCTTACATGCAATCCTTTCATTCAATTAATTATTTCGCCAACTGAAGTACACGCTCGTACTTCCTTCCATTCATGCTTACTTGCGAAGACCTTATTACATCGTTTCAATATTTCTTACTAAGCTTACCATTCCCGCCCATATTCAAGTTATTGTCCGGGTCACAGCCCGTCATCATTCTGACTTCTAAGAGTCAATTACTCACATATCTTACCTGTAACTTATACAAAACTTCGTCTATTATACTATCACTTTTACTTTATACTTACTTCTATGACCCGTTCGACTCAGTCATGGTCAAACTGTCGACATCTTCTTGGGCGGATTAATTTCATCTTTTTATATTTTTGAATCCGTCTCACGGATCCAGATGCATCATTCATACTTTTTCATTCATTGAATCCGCCTTACAGATTCAAACATTACATTCCTGCCTTTCATCCTTAAATCCGTCTCACGGATTCAAACATATCATTCATGCCTTTCATTCCTTGAATCCGTCTCACGGATTCAAACATATCATTCATGCCTTTCATTACTTGAATCCGTCTCACGGATTCAAACATATCATTCATGCCTTTCATCCTTGAATCCGTCTCACGGATTCAAACATAACATTCATGCCTTTCATCCTTGAATCCGTCTCACGGATTCAAACATTGCATTTATACCTTTCATCCTTGAATCCGTCTCACGGATTCAAACATATCATTCATATCTTATTGATCCGTACTTAATTACGGATTCCACATCCTTCATTCTTATCAGGTATGTTTTTTTTTTTTCATTCTTACATAGTACTCTCAATTTCCCGAGAGTCTTACTTCCCATTTCACCCACACGCCCGCCTGCTACCCAACTCTACCGGACATACCTGTAACAATTATCATGATCTCACGAACGTCATACGTTTCTCGTGTACTGGCCAGGTACACAATCCACATAGTAGTTTCGTGCCTTCATGTAATTGTCACCTTATGTCCGTAGACTTAGGTTTCGGCGCGTGTATTGCTTCCAATACTTCATTACTATACTATCATTGTCTTTCATCTTAAAATTTTCCTTCCCTTAATGAACTTTACCATTACTTGCATCCACATATTAAATTCACGTACCTGGGCTCATTTGCCTATTTGTCTTATTACCTCTTTGCCTGCCTTAGTATTCATCCTAGACTGCATTCACGGATCATCATCTTCCAACACTTATGCTTACCTTGCACATACGAAACCGTCAGTTTCTATATACGTATACATAACTACATACTCTCATCAGCCTTTACCTTTGGATCTTGATCGAGTCTTAGATTGTACGGATTTCTTATCTCAAGAGCACACAAGTTTGAGTTCAAGTACTTACCTTCTCGTACTTGATTCCCTCAAACCAGGGCTCTGATACCAACTTGTAAGACCCTAAAACATTTAACCTTAAAACGACGCAGCGGAATTTCGAGTCTGAAAATTTCTTTCATGACATACATCTCGACATTCTAAAAATTCATTTTATAATATAAGAGCATAACTTATCGACACTAAATTACATATTTAAACATTCCGTACAATCCGTCTTGTGACTCGATCTTCGATCTCTACTCCTTGGTAATCCTCATGTCTTGTACTACCTGCGCTCACCACATAAAATTCATAACGTTAGTACGTATCATAAGCATACAAGATTTGTACACGTTTACTTTTCATTCCATTAACTCTTTACATTCCGGCTTTCTTTCTGATCATACGATCCGTAGTGAGACTTCCTTGGTATCCTGCGTTACACTTCATCACCAGGCACGATGTTATTATCGTTAGTACTCAATTTCATTGAATGCATGCGTACATACTTTCATACAACCTATACGTACACTTACGATCACACATAGCAACATACATACCTATGTACCTACATACATACGTACGTGCATACCTAAACTCATCCATTCATACATACATACATACATACTTACATGCCTTCTTACATACATACATACCTACATACATACATACATACATACAAACCCACATACATACTTACATACAAACATACATACATACTTACATACATACGTACATACTTATTCCATACCTTCTCACAACTTACATACGTGCATACCTTCGTACATACTCACTTGACTACATATACATACAATCTACATACACCCTTACATACACACACTTATACTTATACAACATACATACATACACACCTACATACTTACCTACATTTATATTTTCAATTACCCATTGAAATATACCCGACTCACACTTGCTTGCTCATATATGTCTTCATACATATCCTTATGTACTCGCTTACACGCTATAATCTTACATACATTCGCGCATACACACTTACATACACTTCTACATACGTGTATAGAAATACACAACATCCATACATACCTATCCACACATACGCTTACCCTAATGGCCACAAATCATGGGTTAAATTAGTCCTACGCAACTTAAAACGCGTTTAAGCGAGTTCCCAAGCCAAAACTGAGCAAACGAGCAACTTTCGGCGACCAGGGAGGGGCTCGCGTGACGCCAAGGCCCTTGGCGTCATGCTAGGCCCTTGTTTTCACAGACAACTTGCAGCAACTTGCTGCATATTCCCAGCGCGATCCCGTTTCACGGAAACGGTCATAACTTCTTCGTTATTGGTCCGTTTTACCCGATTCTTTTTCCTACGCGTCCGTAATTTAATTCTCCATCTTATGGAGTTAAGATCCAACATTTGGACTACCGAAATTTATAACTTTTAAGCATTCGGCTTATTACCCTTTTCCATGATTTCTACCCGTTCATGCATTTACCCTCATAACTTGTTTGTTTGACCTCAACTTCATATGAGTTGATAGTTTCAAGGTCATTTGTCATAAAAGGTTCATTCTCGGATGCCCTACATCTCATTCCACCCGTTTTCGCTCAAAAGCTTATTTTGACCCGTTAAGGGTAATTGCGCATTAAAACGTTTATGACTTACAAACCATACTTCTCACTTTCATACTTAACCAAAACATTACACTAATCGAGTAACTTGCTTCTAACTACTTTTTAAGATCGTTTGCCCAAAATACCCATCAAGGGCATTTTGGTCAACTTTAATCCCATCATTTACGTCGAAGGACTTAAACACATTTTTGACCTCAAACATCATGTATGATTAATTAAAACACCTTATTACTTAATCGTACTACGAAGTGATTACGGAAATCACTTACCTTATGCGTCCGTGCTCGTATCCGATTCCTCGCCTTTTCTTGACCCGTTATCCTTTCAGGCGTGAGTCCGTCTTGACATGCTTCCTATACTCTCTTTTGATCAAGATCACGCTCCTATTAGCATATGCATTCGTACATGTTAACAATCATATCAATCGCATATTTCACCCTTAACTTTCATTAGTCCTTTCTAGCATACATAACTCATATGATTATATTCATATCCGTTTAACTCTTGTAATTCATCATATAATCACCAATAACGCATATTGACATAACATGTACCATACGACTTCCTATAATCCTGCCTTTACGACAACGAGTCAAATCATGTTTCTTATACTTAGTTGACTTTCAAAAGTCAACTATTAACCATACTCAACTATCGACTTATCATCATATACCCGTAACATCATAATCGACTATACGGACGACACTATATACATTTCATCATACACTTGATGTGAGTACTACCTTTTAAGCATAACGTACAACTATTTCATGCACAATTCTTCTAAACTCATACATAACCCATCAAATCCTACTACCAATCATCATATATCATTCCAAATGAACATTAAACATAACATCATCATATTCCTATACTTTCATCTAACAATAATTCATCATACCCACATAATACATCAATTATTCAACAAGACTTGAACATAGGAGGTGATTCTAGTCATCATCTTCACCCTAACTAACGGGTTTCACCTCAAATCATCAAATTAACACAAACCATACATAACCCATGTTCTATTCGAGGATTCTAACCCTTGTACATGATCAATTTCATATTAGCTCACGGATTAGAGCATAACCCACTTCACCCATGATCACCAATCTTAGATTTAAAACATACCTTATGATCCTCTCGTGTTGGTGATCATTAATCCATGCTCGGTTATGGATTTAAGCTTCATCTTGCCTTCCTATTTGAGCATAAAGATGGTGCTAGGGTTTGAGGCTCCATAGGAGCCTCCTGCTCCTTCTCGAACACACACGTATGTGTGTGTTTGTGTGTGATAAGTTATTTAATAACTTAACTTTCATCTTTCCCACTTTAGCCCCTCGGGTTTACCTTTAAAACATAACTGGCATTACCTTCCTCTTTTAATTCTTTTAACCATACCCTTAACTAGGTTAAATAGCCTAGGTATTTATTTCATGACGTGTCATATCGGAACACACGACAAATATTAACATTCAGATTTTGGGGCGTTACACACTCATCTTGAGGTAGGTGCATTGATCCACTTGATTCTTCATAAAACCTTGTTTCTTCATGACTTCATCAAACTTGAGGTACCATTGACGTGATGCTTGTTTTAACCCGTAAATGGATTTCTTCAACTTACAGACTAGATGCTCCACACCTTCAGGTTTAAAGCCTTCAGGTTGTTTCATGTAAACATCTTCGTCCAAATCTCCGTTAAGGAAAGCGGTTTTAACGTCCATCTGATGTAACTCTAAATCAAAATGAGCTACTAGGGCCATAACGATCCTTAATGAATCTTTACGAGAGACAGGTGAAAACGTCTCTTGGTAATCAATTCCCTCTTTCTGAGTGTAGCCCTTTGCAACCAATCTCGCTTTGTAGCGTTCAACGTTCCCATTCGGATCTAGTTTTGTTTTGAACACCCATTTACATCCTATGGGTTTGGCTCCGTTGGGTAATTCTACCAAATCCCAAACGTCATTTTTCTTCATGGATTCAAGCTCTTCAATCATTGCTTTATTCCATTCAGAAGACTGATCACTGCTAATGGCTTCATTGTAAGAGATAGGATCATTGAGCTTTCCGGGATCCATTTCAGTCAGGTAGGTAACATAATCATCCCAATTAGTAGGCCTTCTTTGCCTAGATGACCTCCTGAGTGGATTATCGGGTTCAGCGTTGTCTTGGTGTTGAGCGTTTGATGTGCCTTCGTCATGAGGTATAATAGGTTCTGATTGTAGAGGTAAATTTGGAGTTGGTGCAGTAGCTTCAGGTACAGTAGTTGCATTGGGTACAAGAGGAGTAATCGGAGTAATGGTAAACGACGAGTCTCTCCCCCCCGCGTCTTGTACTTTTTGCAATTCTTCGTAAGGGTTGGTACTGCTCCCACTGACCTTGAAATCCTCCAGGAACGCAACACGCTTGGTTTCAACAATACGGGTGACATGGGAAGGACAATAGAAACGATAACCCTTAGAGTTCTCAGGATACCCGATAGAGAAACAGGTAACAGTTTTAGGGTCAAGTTTCCTTAGGAAAGGATTGTAAAGTTTTGCTTCAGCAATGCAGCCCCATACTTTCATATATTTAAGACTCGGTTTCCTTCCTGTCCAAAGTTCATAAGGAGTTTTAGGGACAGACTTAGAAGGAACTCTATTGAGTATATGAACAACTGCTTTTAATGCTTCAGTCCAGAGGAATAATGGTAAATTAGTGTTGGCTAACATACTGCGCACCATGTTCATAAGGGTACGATTTCTTCTTTCAGCGACACTGTTCTGCTGAGGTGTAACAGGCATGGTGTATTGGTTTACAATCTCCTGGCCCTTACAAAACTCATAAAATGGACCAGGAGCTTGACCCACATCAGTATGTCTTCCATAATATTCACCGCCTCTATCTGATCTCACAACTTTAATCTGACGATCTAATTGCTTTTCAACTTCAGCCTTATAATCTTTAAAAGTTGTAAGAGATTCAGACTTCTCCTTAATAAGATACAAGTACATGTAACGAGAATAATCATCAATAAAAGTGATAAATGAAGTATGTCCTGTTATGCCAGCGATTTGGTAGGGACCACTAATGTCAGTATGAATGAGTTCTAATAAATTAGAGCTCCTAGTGGCACCTTTCTTATTCGCTAATGTCATTTTACCTTTAAGACATTTGACACATGTTCCAAAATCAGAGAAATCGAGAGGAGGTAAGACTTCATCCTTTACGAGATGATTTAATCGTTCTCTTGAGATGTGGCCTAAACGTTGATGCCACAACATGGACGAAGTTTCTAAGTCTCGTTTCTCTTCCATCTTTGTGAGTGATTCATTAATGTTATATGACAACAAAGATTTGGAAAAATTATCTTCTAGTTCTAATCTATAGAGACCACCATCCAGAACACCAGTACCATAAAGAACAGAATCATAAAGGATAGAGAGTTGGCGATGACCATGGGAAACAATAAAACCGTCCATGTCTAACTTTGGTCCTGATACAAGGTTCCGAGTTACCTCAGGAACATATAAGGTATCATAAAGTTTAATACATAAACCAGTTTTCATAACTAATTGTAATGTTCCAATGGCCTTCACTTCTAATTCTCGATCATCCCCAACCTTAAGCGTTCTTTGGTTTCTTTCCAGCTTCCGGATTGAAAGGAATCCCTGAGTTGAATTGGTAACATGAACCATAGAACTAGAATCAAACCACCAAGAATTAGCAGGAACACTTAAATTATAGGACTCAAGTATCATAAAATAATCGTTACCTTTCTTAGCCAGCCACTCCTTAAAGTCAGGGCATTCCTTCTGCATGTGTCCTGTCTTTTTACAGAATTTGCAGCGGATACTGCCTAAGGAGTTCTTAGAGCTGGAAGGTGCACTTGTATTAGGATTAGGATTAGGCCTTTGGACTTTTGAAGCATCCTTCCTCTGATAATTGTTCTTCCTCTTCTTAGGATTGGAGGTGGTGAAGTTTGCAACATCAGTAGTGCGATCCATCCTCATACGCTCTTCCTCCTGTACACACATGGCGACCAGCTCACTCATCGTCCATTTGTCCTTCTGAGTGTTGTAATTGATCTTGAATGCTTCAACGGACGAAGGAAGCGAAGTAATGATGAAATGAACAAGGAAACCATCACTGATTTCCATTTCCAGCCCCTTCAGCTTATTGGCCATGTCATTCATCATCATGATGTGCTCACGAATGCCGTTCCTCCCATCATACTTAGTTGTCACCAGCTTGAGAATAAGAGTACTAGCGTGTGCTTTAGACGTCCCCTTGAACTGCGCCTCCACATGTTCCAAGTAGGTTTTAGCATCTTCAGAATCAGGAATGGCTCCCCTGATTGCATTGCTTATGGACTGCTTCATAAACATGAGAGACATGCGGTTACACCTAGTCCACTTGTCATGAGTTAACTACTCAGCAGCAGTACTTTGAGTGGTAAGATCCGCTGGCATATTCTCTCTTAGAGCATAATCAAAGTCCAGCAGCCCAAGTGTAAGCATGAGAGCATCTTTCCATGCAGCAAAGTTATCACCAGTCAAAGGTAGAATCCCGCAATTGGGTGCTGATAGTGGAAATAAGATGAGCAAGTTATGATACTAAGGAAGAAGTCCTAATGTGATCTAAGGGCACGTTAAACTAAGGCAGGCATAAATAATGACCATTTTACATTATGAAGCTGTGATATTGTCTATTACTAACATCAAAATAATAGACTTAGCTAAAAATTCTACTTAAACGAAGACAAAACAGCTTTGGCCAGAAGTGTAATCATTTAAGCATATGTGCAAAGTGGTTGTAACAAATCAGCTTTGGCCAGAAATTGAGACAATCACTTTAGTTATGCACTTGTTGAGTATGCTATCTATGAATGAATTAAATCAGCTTTGGCCATAAATTAAGACATTCATGCTTATGATGCACACACAACATAGCTTTCGTAATACTTGAACGATAAGTAGATGTATCAAGTCAGCTTTGGCTAGAAATGATACATCAAAAGCTCATTCAAGTTAAGCTATTTTGGTTTTGTAAAACATTATCTGATTCTGATTAATTAACTAAATAATTACAAAACCAATTATTTAAACAACTTAAAATAATGAGGTTTCGAGTCACAAACTTGTTGTCTCGAGTCGAGACCTTTGTCTCGAGTCGAGACCTCTGTCTCGAGTTGTGAAGGTTTAAGGACCTGATGATTTCGAGTCGAGACCTTATGGTCTCGAGTCGAGACTGATGGTCTCGAGTCGTAATCTGATGGTCTCGAAACTTCCTGTTAACAGCTGTGAATGTGGAAACATAACTGAAAATTCGAAATCTAAGGGATTTTGAGGTATGGTTTCCTGTTTTAGTGATGATCTAAATTTATCAAATATTTCAAAATTATAATCTCTTTATCTTTTAACAGTTTTCGAAAAATCTTTAGAAGACAAAATCAGATCAAAACAGGAAAAACACTTAATAATCCGAATCATATTCCAAAACATAATAGAATTTTCGAATTTTCCTAAGAACATGATGAACCCTAAAAATAAAACATAAATTCTGGAACCCGAAACCTGAATTTTAATAGCTTTTCTAAACAGATTTCGGTTAAAACATAATCCAGTTAATTTCGAATGAACAGATGATTAACCTTTTTCCGAAAACAGTGATCTCGAGTGGACATGACCGACTCGAAACCGGCTGTTAATTAAATGAGTATTTCAAAATTCCGTTTTCCAAGTTTCAATCACAGAATTATGGATACGAAAACAGAACTGACTAATCAACATATGCTCTGATACCACATGTTGGTTCAGTTCTGTTTAATCATAATGGAAAACATAAAAACATACCTGTTACAGCAGACAGTGCAGTGGAGAATCCAGTAATGGAGTTCGACATGCTTGTCATCGTGATCTGGTTCCTCCTTAGGGTGCTGACTGATGATGGGGACTTAGAAAACCGAAAAGGGTATCGGCTTAGGAGAGGAGGTCGAAAGTGATGTTAAGCTTATGGGGTGTGTCTAATTGTGTAACTGAGTAACCCCTTAACCTCCACATAATTCTCCTTATATAAGCACCCAGGAGGAAACCTAATTAGTTAATAAGGGTAATATGGTCCATCAACAATTACCAACTAATTATTTAATAGGTTATAATATTTTTTGATCTATATTATGTAAATGATTATAATGGCTATAGATTAAATATTAATACATAATATATTTAATCTTACAGTTCTTGTGGTATAGACGCTCCTGATACACATATTTAAATCATTATTGGGGGTACTCCCGAATCAAAAACTTGAATGACCAAGAACCGACAATGTTTAGGTTTGTTTTCAAGTACATATGTTTTTTATATATTTAACCCGTCATATTAAACTTTGTTAATTTAAACAAGTTGAAATGGAGTCTCACTCTTGTTCACACCAAAGTTTCAACCCTTACAAAATCCACACATTTTATTGCATCACTTGGTAGACACAAGGGATTAACTTAATTGGTATCAGTTGAAATATCAATGTTATCAAGATTGTGACATTCATTATTGAAAAATGTACAGCTTCATATTAGAGGTCTTAACCATTCAGACTCATGGGCTGTTTGACAACTTCTGAATGGTTAAGTGCTCAACCAGTAAAACGTCTGAACCATTAAGAGCCAGTATAATACTTAACCATTCAGAGGCAAATGTCTGACCAATCCAGATTAGAGGTCTTAACCATTCAGACTCAGTATAATGCTTAACTATTCAGAGACAAATGTATGAACCATTCAGACATTTGCTCGCGAACAAACAGTCTGAACCATTAAGTGCTGAATCAGTAGAGGTCTGAACCATTAATAGCCTCATTAAGAGGTAAACAAACAACCCCTTAGTATAATGCTTAACCATTCAGAAGCAAATGTCTGAACCATTCAGACGCATGTTTGCGAAACAAACAGTGTGAACCATTAAGTGTTGAACCAGTAAGAGATCTGAACCATTAAGAACCTCATTAAGAGCTAAATAAACAGCTCCTAAGGTATATTGATAAGTTGTTCCTTCGTGTAAAACTATGTATTATGATATATGTGAAATACGTGAAAGGGTTCACATTAGCCTAATCCATTGTTTCCTCCTCGCGTACAACTTCCCAAACCCTCTTGCCCACTAGAAGCCCCACACCCCCGTCCCCACGCTCTTCTCACAACCACAGTTTGGCGGCATGTCGCACCCCTCGAGTCAACATGCCCTCCCTCTCGCGGGCACCCTACTTCACAACACATAGTCTAAGGTCTAGAGTAGTCTTATTGCAAACTTAAAAGTGTTGAAATAGAAGTAGGATCATAAGTGTGATCTAAAATCTCTCAAATAAGAAATAAAAAATAATAATATAAGGCTACGAAATAATCATCACAATTATCTAAACTGGGCTTTATTTTGCCGCCAAATT